>JAFIDM010000179.1:1944974-1967423 GCA_023159025.1 Thereuonema tuberculata
TTGAGTTATGTTGAAGATTTTTATAATAGGTATTGTAGGAGGAAAGAGGTACAAAATCTTGAAATTCAGTTGAGTTTTTTTTATAAATTCCTTAGTTGTTCCATATTAGATAGCATTTTCTCAAATTGGCAATTTTGCCTATTTTTACTGTTTTTACTATAATTTGAAAATCCTTGACTATTTAAATATGGATATTTATTCATTTTTTTGTGTTTTGAAATTAGTTTCATTAAAAAAAAAAAAATTCTCTAATTTTGGCAAACTTTTGAAATCTGAAATTTTTCAGAGTTTTATAGAGAAAAATCATTTTATTGAGAAATAACCGCTAAATTCAACTTTAATCTTCAAACATTTTATTGCTGAAAAATGTCTTAATGATGTGAAGAAGAATTCTGAAATTCTTGTTAACGTGATCATTTTTTCAACTAAGTAAAAATTTGAGAAATGTGAATCAATTAGAAATAAGAAATACTTTTCTCTCAGTCAGTTGAAACCTATCTTTAAGATTTTTACTTCAATGCATTCATATATTCAGCTTTTATTTAGTATTTAGTTAATGAGGATTTTTTTTTAGACTGAAATTAATTTGAATAGATTACAAAATTTAATTGGAACGTCTTCTGTAGAATCAATTGAAGTTCAAAATATTTTTTAAATTGGGTTTAATTATTGTTAATAGATATGAAAATTTTTTAGGTAGGTTTCTTATTTTTGATCTGAATCATCTAAATTGTTTCTTCAAGTTTTCATCACCATCCAATATAGATTAAATTTTTAGACAGCTAAGCGAAAGTAAATATTTTTTATCTGCTAATACAGAGGATTCATATAAATTTTTTTTTATTACAGTTATTTTTTATTTAACTGTAAAATATTATTACATTTCTAGGAATTTTCAACAATTACATTATTATAAATTACTTATTAAAGTTATTATTATTGTAAAACTTTGGCATCGAAATTAACTTTACAAAGAAAACATACATTTTTCTTTCTTAAATACATTGTAGACTAATTTGAATATAAAAATCTTCCAAATAGAAAATTTATCAGATCTATCTTCTTTTTCTCTACATTTAAAAGATAAAAAGTCATTATTTAACAGATGAATAAAAGTTAAAAACGTTCGTAACATTTAACAAGTAGGAAAACAACAAATAACAAAAGTTTAAAATAAAAATCTCTATTGAATATGAAATCTATATGATAACAAAGCATGACAATAAATGCAAGACGATAATACTTTCTGAAAGATTATATAATCGTCCAATATATTTTCTTGGTCGGTTGCACGGCCCTTAGCATGAAGGTAGGGCCGATATCTGTTTCTAAGCCGTTATGAACTACATGAAACTGGATCACACTACACTTTGCGATCACTTGCCAAGACTCAGCATCATCGAGAGAATTCCGTTGACAACGTTTTCAAATTCACAACATAAACCATCAATTGTAATGCTAAAATTCTAAAATATTATTTTGTTACTCTGGTGTTGAATGATGTGGGCCAGAAATACAGGTTCGACATCGGTGATTTACGATGTTCTTTTCAAGGATTGAGGATTAAAAATTTGAAAAAGAGAAGATCTAATCTCCTGGTGGTTTCGTAAAGGTAATTGACAAATAAAATGCATCTCCTTCAAATGTCCTCAACATGTTCAACGGGGATAAACTCAAGTGATTTGACTGATTGATACGAATGCGTTTTTGCTCTGTTGATATTACTTCATCCACAGGGGCAGAATATTAATGGGAGTCAATGTAATTCCTTAACTTTCTGAAACGGTTTGTCAGTGTTGCGATTAACGCCTGGAAAAAGTCAAGATGAGGCCAATCATTATCTGAGCTAAAATCTTTGTACCGACACTAGCATATCTGTCTGTTTTCAGGAATTTAAGGAAAGACATTGAGGATTTCTCTCCACATCAAAGCTCTTCGCGAATATGGAGACTATAGAGGCTGAATCAGAAAAGAACAGCACATCGCCTTCAATTTATTTGTCGATAGTCTGGAGACCAATACAACCAAGCCTAGAATGATGGAACCCTAAAAGAACATGAACAGAGGTCTTCTTGAAGTCTTGGCAAGATATAGAGATCGTAGAGTGCTCAGTTTCATGTAGTTCATAACGGCTTAGAACAGATATTGGCCTTCCCTTCAGGCTAACTACCTGTAGAAAATATATTGGACGAGTATATAATTTTTGAGAAAGTAATTCCAAATGAATTATGATGCTCCGATCTATGTTTCAATATCCTTCCACCGCTTCGTATCTTTGTCTTGTCTTGAAACAAATCTCTTTATTATCTCATTTTTCATGTAAATGGTCTTTTTTTTTTCCGATTTTGAAAAAAAATTGCATCGTTGCAATAGAAATAGTTTTAGTTGGAGGCCACATTGTTTTATGTATTTGAATGTACAGGCATGCATTTATTTATCATATAGTTTATTTATCATACATTTATGATAAATAGACAGATATGAATATTGCTCGAGAGCCAGCTGGCCCATATGAACGGTGGCTTATTGGAGATAAAATTTCCATTGTCTCACTTTCTGGGACTCCGTTAAGCCCCGGTAAACGGTAAATCTACCCCGGTAAACAAATAGATGTTACAGAAAATTGGTTAAAGCTGGGTAAACCCTCAACTACTGGCTACGTATTATTTCTGGGGAACTCCGCTATTTCATGGTTAAGTAAAAACAACCCTTGGTTTCTCATTCCACACAAGAAGCAGAGTTAATTGCGTGTTGTGAGTGTTGTAGATGCATTGTGAGCTGTAAAAATGTCTTAGCAGAGTTAAAATTTCCAGACATCGCAGAAAATTGCTCAGTTCTGCATTACGACAACCAGCCAACTTTACAGATGGTTAAAGACAGATATAATCAGGCAAGAAAAGAAGTAAACACATTCAACTGAAATATCACATCGTAAAAGATTACAAAAAGGACATAAACCTTGTCTATGTGGAATCAGAAAAAAACAAAGCCGAAGTATTTACAAAGAGGTTGGCACAGCAACGTCATCACGAGCTAATTAATTCTCTGAAGGAATAAATCCATATATGAGCCATTAGTTCAAGCCAGATAAGATTTCAGCAAATTTAAATAATAGAAACCACAGTACAAATTGAGAGGGTGAATTGACAATTTCGGATGTAAAAGAAAATTGTTGGATAAACAATTTGGCATTTTATATCTTCTTAAAATGCCAAAAATTTAAACATAACTAACATCTTATAAATAACTTCTTCAAAAAACACACAAACACCTATGGCAATATTTCGACTTATATTTTCAAAGCCTTATTCATGCCTTTGGAAAGGAGAACACGTCTCCTTATCCTAAAATGAAAAATAATAATACAGAACAAGAATAACTTCTCAAACAAACAACTTATAACGTGATATCACCACGTTCATACACAAGCCAAATTCATTGTTAAAAATTCTTCTAATATTTAAATTTAAAATAAGCAAATTTCTATTTTTTTTAAAATAAGCAAATATGTATTATTTAAAAATTTAATGTCTTTTTAAAGTTTTTTAATGATATCTTCAATTTCTTAAACCATCTTCTTATAATGAAATCTTTCAGTGATCTTTTAAATTTAAATATTAGAAGAATTTTTAACAATGAATTTGGCTTGTGTATGAACGTGGTGATATCACGTTATAAGTTGTTTGTTTGAGAAGTTATTCTTGTTCTGTATTATTATTTTTCATTTTAGGATAAGGAGACGTGTTCTCCTTTCCAAAGGCATGAATAAGGCTTTGAAAATATAAGTCGAAATATTGCCATAGGTGTTTGTGTGTTTTTTGAAGAAGTTATTTATAAGATGTTAGTTATGTTTAAATTTGGTATTTGTTTTCTTCTTTCATCATTTAAATTAAATCAGTTGAATAAAAGAGTGACACAACTCATGAAGCTTTGTTATTGAAGGAGTCTGAAATAGTTCTGCTCATAACTATTAGGATGAACAGAATAATACATTGATTCAGTAATGAAAGATAGAAAGACTGCGTCTTTGATCAAAATGCATTGAGTGAATCTGTTCTTTCCAATTGTCGTGAATTGCATTGTAGAAATAGAATGACGAATTCTGAAAAATTTTGGGGATTTAGTTTTTGTCGTCATTGATACGCCTATGAGACCTGGAGAAGATGATATCCTCAGAGCAGAATGCACAGTTAGATAAAAGTATAAGTATTGATATCTCCGAAATGGTGAATTATTAATCCAGTTCCAGAATAATCTACAAGTAGCATTAATATTCTGTATTTAGTATTTATTTACAGGAATGAACGGAGAATAGTGTGCGGAAGTCAGCGCCAAAATCCAAAACTAGGAGACATGTTTGTAGCCAGGGCCTAATACGTTCTTTAGGAGGACATTGAAACATCTGTGCATCGAGACAAAAGTAAAAAAGCGATCATTAATTGATGGAAGTCATGATGCAGCTAATGTAAGTGTCATCTACTTATTTTATTCTTTGAAAAGAAGAAGAATTCTAAAGAAGAGATAATCAAGTTTCAGGATAAACAGAAAATGGCTAATTGTGAAATATTTACGACAGAACATTTAATCGTGCTTCGATAACAGTGCGTGGCTTACATGGTGGTGTCTAAAACAACAGTATCTGAACTTCTCTGTGAAACAAAAAAACGGATCGTAAACGCTGTTACCTATGCTGTATCACGGGTCCGGTGTGGGTGTCAAAAAAAGTAAACTAGGAAGAGTAGAAAAGGCTTCAGCAATAAGACACTGACTGCTTCAATATCATCGGAAAATGATAACAAATTACTCCTCACTACGTGTAACCAAGTTCAGAATGGAGGAGGCTGCTGGCAAAATCAGAATTTCCGACTACTGGACATCAATGGTTTCCGATTTGGCTTCCCCAAGGGCATCAGCAGTGACAATGGAAACAGTTGCATCCCGAAAATTCCATTCAGAAATTCTGTGATGAGAACTGGATATGGAACAGCCAATGTTGCTGTTTTCTGCAAATTCCTTCTGGGCTCCCTCAAGAATTTTATCAGAATGTTGGCTCGAGGAATTCTAAAGTGACAGCGTGTGCTCCCTTAAGGAGTTTATCAGAAAGTATTTGGATCGAAAAGGAGTTTGATAATCTGCTGTTTGACTCAGAATGAAAAGGTAGGCGACTCATTTCTACATGATTATGGGATAGAAGGACTTCTCATCGTTGTCTTTTGTGGCTTCGGAGGGCAACCCATGTCTCATTGTGGGTTCGAGGAAACATTCGAGAACATTGGTGTCGTAATCGAAGAGATCTGAAGTAAAGCAACTTTCAGGAGAAACCATTGGTTTGATAAGAGGAGGTGAGATATAAGTTTTCAAGCTGGATACATGGTTTTGATAAGGAATCATCTACTCTCGTTGAAAAGAGAGGGTAATTATTTCATACCTACTCCCATCCCTTCGTTCTGAAGCGTATTCAGGACAAGACAGAAGAGAGGACCAGATTGATTCTTCGGTTGAAATCAAATTAATATTACTATCCTATTCTTTTTGTATTTTTGAACAAAGATAAAACACATAATAAATGCGTACTTCTGAGGAACAAAATTAATCTTTAATTATTATTTTATTTTTTACTAGCAGCAAAGCCTGTCGGCCGACAGGCAAAAAAAAAATCTGAAAAATCATGTTATTATCAACTATCAAATATAAAGTAAATGTAATCTAAATACTGTACTAACTTGTGAACGAAGCTTCTATGGCAAAAATGGTTTTGAGTTTCGAAATCAGCGTAAACAACTGAGTAAGTATGCCAAATTTCATTAAAATGGATGCAGTGGTAATAAAATTATTTGGTTTTGAACGTATATTTTGTTAGAATTTCAGTTGTCGAGATCAGTTCCCAAGAATAAATTTTCATGAAAACAACATGGAATGACACAATGAACTAATATTTTCATCCAATTTCAGTACTTTTGATTCAATGGTACCAGTGAGAACCGTTGGATCTATCTTAATAGCTTAATTATATCGAGTTACAGACAGACGAACTTAGCCAATTTATATGTATATATATACTGTCGGACCTCAATATAAGGTCACTTTTCTAAAGTTCCGGCTCGTTGAATAGGAATTCTTTGATATGGATTATCGGATATATGGTCAGGTCTTAAATACCGTAATCGCATATAAAGTCACTTTTGTCTGTGATTTCAGTGCCACACTGATTCAATTCCAAGAATTTTTCCTTGGGTACGATCTTTTATCGGCGTCATTTCTCCTACTGATGGAATGGCCAGCTTTTTCAAAAAGCACTTCATTCCTTCAAATTCTAGGAAAAAAGATGATGAAGACGATACTCCTTTACATGTGTTAATACAAGATGTCAGAAATCGCGGCTGTGCTATAGAAGGGGAAAGTGAATATGTGAGAATTGATGATGAAATTGCTACCACTTCTCAAGCTTCGATTTCCGAAATTGTTTCGCAAGTTTTAGATTCCAATGCATTAGAAAGTGAGGGTAACGACAGTGATACTGAAAGTGAAGCGGTGACCCAAGCAGAAGCACTCAGAGCATTAAATTTTCAGAAACTAAAAAACTTAGAAAAAGATGAAACCAAAATCGCGACAGTCCTGTATTATGGATTATTTTAAGTAAGGTCAGTTGTACATCAGTACTTTACTTGAGCACACTCGTACTATTTGTATACAACTTTATTCCGAATTAATTTTTTTTTAATTAAATTCTTTCTGATTCCATTAATTTTAATTGGTTCAACTAAATTAAAAAAATATATCTTAATAAACAGATATTTTTGTACGTATTAAATTTTACAAAGAATTATACTGTATTTATATAATGCTTATTTATTGACAAATGCGTATGAATCAGTTATAAGGTCACCCCGCTTATAAGGTCACTTTCGCTAAGTCCCAAGGGGTGACCTTATATCGAGGTCCGACTGTATATATATTTGATTCGATTGATGATTTGATTTGAAATTTATTTTTTTTTTAATGTTTATCAGACCTATTTTAGGTGTACTTCTTACCTGTACACCTGTAATATAGGTTCTGAGAGTTTAATCTAAAGGATCATTTTCCACCCAAAAAGAAAAACGAAATACCAACTACATCTAAAGGTTAATTTATTTAAAGAATAATTATTATTTTTGACTCATAACGCCGAAAGGCATTTAAAACTCACCTTTGTATAATTTAAATACTGCGCTAACTTGTGAACGAAGCTTATACGGCAAAAATGGTTTTGAGTTTCCAAATCAGCGTAAAAAACTGAGTAAGTATGCCAAATTTCATTAAAATCGGTGCAGTGGTAACAAAATTATTTGATTTTGAACGTATGTTTTGTTAGAATTTCAGTTAAAATTTCATGGAAACAACATGGAATGACAAAATGAACTAATATTTCATCCAATTTGAGTACCCTTGATTCAATGGCACCATTGAGAACCTTGGATCTATCTTAATAGCTTACTTATATCGAGTTACAGACAGACAGACGAAATTAGCCAATTATATAAGTTGATTATTTTTATTACTTTCCAATTAGAATTCTTACCTGTTCCGTAATCATAGTTGCACTGTCCGTCATTGTTGCAGGTTACATCCACTTTCATCTGACATTTTGCTTCTGCTTCTGATTGACATTGGACACTAGTTTCACATGATATTGTTGTAACCACTAAATGAGATATACATTTTCAAATTAGAATTGTTGTAATCTGAAAAATACAGCAATTAGATTGTGGTTAGATGCTAAAGGTTAACATCAATACTAATTTTGTTCTAAAATTCTAAAAGATAATTATCTTTTACAGAACGAGATTTCTCAAGACAAAATATGATCAATCGTAAAAGAGAAGTTCGTCTACTAAGAAAAACAGAAATTCTGCTTAATTTAAATGCATAATAAATTAATAAACATAATAAATGTAATGAGCACTCAGAGTTTAGAAAATATTTTAAATTAATTTCTAGTGAATTCTTTTAACGATCAAATGCAGAGAAATAGCTGGAAGTTGTTATTTGCTAGATTAGTTACAAATTAATAAGCCTACAAACTTCTTAATAATCTCAAGTTTTAAAGAAATGTAACCTGTTTGTGAAGTAAAACTGATCTCTTAGCCTTACTTTACTTCTAGGCTCTTATTCTGACTTACTCTATCCAAGAATTCCTTCCATATTTCGGGATAAAAATTAGGTTCTACCTCTTCTGCAACTTAACTATACAGTGAATCCAATCTATGTAGATGTCTTTATCTATATATCACTTCCAGAAATTCAGGATATTTTCATATCCTGCTTTAAAAGCCCTAGCTTTAAAAATTCTATTCTATATTTTCCTTTTACACGATCCCCTGAATATTATCTCTAAATATGCTTAAAAATTGTTTAAGGTACAGTTTCAGTTTAATTCCATGCTCTACATTAACTTCTTACCTGTATTGACTCTTGTATTTTATTTTCCTCTTTTTACCTCTAGATCTTTACTCTGCTATTTGACCGCGCGGTTGGCATTGTCACTAAGTCTCTGAGTAAAGGAGGTTCAATTCTCATGTGAGTTTCGTGACCCATCCGCTCTGGGTAGGGTTTCTCGGAATTCTTCCGTTTCTCCACCATTTCTCCCACCATTCTTTCTCTTCATCTGTCCTTATTTCCGAGGAATAGCATAAAAAGTACAACGTCGCAAGTGCTGGGCTTTCCGGTCACCCATACTCACCACACATACCCTCCTATTTACCCCTATCTCCAAACACTTCTGTTATCTGTATATTCTAACTTTCCACGCCGTCCCATATTTATACTGTTTTTCATTATAATATTCTAAACCCACCAATTCAAATGCTACTTTTATTTCCATGCTTATCCTGACACCTACGTGTACTACTACGATATTCTCCATTTGATGAGAGTTAATGCAATGCTCACCGCCTTCCTAGTCTACTCTTTCCTTACCTTTTTTCTACTTATTATCTATTTTCTACCTATTTTCTGCTTATTTCTACTCTTCTATTTGAAACCCCATCTCCACATCATTTCATCGATCTCTCAAGTCCCTAATTCATAAGCCCATGAGAATTGTATTTTATTTGTGTAGAATTTATGTAAGTTTGCTGAATTATGTATTGGTTCACTTTATTAGTTTCTTTATAATATATTATATTATATTCAAATACTTATCTGACAGGCATTCATACATTGCAACGTAAACAAATATGTATTAGAAAAACAAACAGACGAACACATAATAAAAAATTACATTGTTATAAGCATATAGTAGCATCTATATCATTATATATATATGTACACTGTATATAAGTATGTATATGTGTATATATGTATGTATAGGTATGTGTTTATATGTATATATGCGTATACATGTATATGTGCATATACGAATTTGTGTGTGTTTATATAATACATATGTATGTGTATATATGTAACACATACTTCCATAATAGTATCATAACCTGAATGAAGAAAAACATTGTGTTATTAGTATTTTATCAGAACGGCAGCAGTAAAATATTAAGACAGTTAATCATGATTTGCTAATAGTGCCAATACCTAAAAATGGGTTAAGGAAGATGATAAAGAAATTTGAAGAAACCGGAGATTAGAACGAGGCCCATTGCGATGAAATTGCTGACGACGTTGCTGAGGCAGACCGGTCAACTTGTGCTAAACACTTTTCTTCGCACTGCCATAGTGGAGATGCATGTATTGTGTTTCACCTGGTCCAATGCTCGAAAAGTGTTGCAGTTCACATACACTGGTATTCCACAATAATACAATACAATAATTAAAACCGGAAGATCCCTAGAAACGCACTGATTTTGCTCTTTGTTCTTGGTGAGAATGACTGTTGAGAACGTATGGCCCGGGAATATCCTGTGAACTGACGAGATGCATTTTCATTAGAAGGTGCTGTGAATATACAGAATTGTCCTATATGAGGTTTATCGAATCCACATGTTGCGCATGAACAACCGTTGCATTGTGACGGCATAATGTGGATTCACGTTTCTTTATTATCAGACCGTTTTGTTTTGAAGAAATGAGACTTCAAGGACCGAGAAGATTTACCGTTACGAGTGCTTGTAACTCAGCATGTGATTCTTACTTTGCAACAAAGAGATTGTTTATAGACAATCTATTGTCTTCATGCAAGATGACCTTCGATGAGGTCAGTGAAGAAAGGGATTTTTTCAGAGCTTTTCAAGATGATCTCCGATCTTGAATCTTTGCGATTAGTGGCTTTGGGGATCGCTAAAGACAGACTCTTATCAGGAAGGCGTACAGTCTCTGCATGATCTGAAGGCGAGCATATGGCGGCATGTTGCTAAAATAACGGCAGAAATGCTTCAATTTCCTCTGCGCACTCCTTCCTCTGCAAACTGTTAAAATGACCATCTCGTGTGAATCACTTTCATCATCGGACCATTCTTCTTCCAAGAAGTTCCTCCTAATTTTTCTGTGGCATGTTCTCATATCTCAGGGCTGACATCATGATATGCTACAGAATTTTGACGTACCTCTTAACTTCAACAGCGACAATCTATACATTGCATCTACAACTTTTACACAAGATAGTGCACCCCATGTATTGGACTCATCATATAGTATTCTTTAGACCTATAGCCGGCTGATTAGTCGATCATTTCCTTCTGCTTGGCCATTGTGTTGTCCGGATGTGAATCCATGTGATTTCTTGCTTCAAATTTATAACTTCACGATGGGCAATGCATCGATCCTAAAACTTCCTCTTTGGTTTGCAGGTCTCGTACAAAAAAGTGAATAAATTCTTTTTGATTGTGATTTTGTTGATTATTATTTATTTTGTTGTGTATTTGATTTCTTTTTATGCATTTTTCTTTTAAAACACTTCCAAAGAGAAGTTCATTAATTTTATAATTCTTTTTGCAAAGTGATCCTCCGCATCCTTTCCATAGTCTCTACCAATCTGCTTCTGCGTTACAGCTTCAGAACGAAGTCACGTTTAATTACGATCACCTTGAAAAACGTTGTTTGTAGACGACTCCATTAACCGCAGGGGCATGAAATGGACATGGTGACGCCTTTCCCAGTCATTTTAGCATTTCAGTTATAAAAAGGACAGCTTTAAGAAATAAGATTTTCCCAAAAAAAGAAAAAAACTTTTAAAATTTTTTGTTATTAAATTAGTTAAGAGTGTGGATGAGGAGAAATTAGCTTTCGAAACTAAGTGCTACAATATTAAATTATTATTTTGAAAATAATTTAATTAGTTTAAGTTCGAGTAAATTTAAAGCATATAATATGCTTGAAAGAAAATTTTTTTTTTTTTTCTTTTGAAATGGCAGTGTTCCATTTTGATAATTTAAATATTCAAATTAGGGGTCGTCACGTTAAGTGGAAAGTGACATCATATAAAGTGAGACTGAATAGGCAATGAGAGACTGTACGTCAGGGGAGTGATACTCGGACAGAGGGAGTGTGGGTCATGCGGAGACACGCACACAGAGACAGTGTTTAAGACACAATGTTATGATAGTCCAACCCAAGTGGAGAACCAGGGAGGTTCCGATAGCTCAGGTAATTGAGACGCAATTAGTTCTGAAGACTTCATTGGCAGTTTATGTAAGAAAGTGACTAAAAAGCATTCGGACAGAATAGCTCGGATTGAAAAGGCCAAAATTGAAGCAAGTTCTGTGAGTCTAATAAAATTATTCGTCCCTATATTAAGAAGTCAGCATTGAAGGTCTAAGTAAAACCTGAATACTGATATTTGAAGAAAATACTGAAGAAAAAAGCAAAACGGATTCAACCGTAAGGCGAGAACTTCATTATCGAAGACTTGCAATTAAAGTGAAGACGTATGTTAAGAAGAAAACCCGTAACACGGAAGGCCGAGAAAGTGTGATTGAAGATAACGAAGTCAAAATTTCCTGAGTGAAGAACGGACGAAACTAAATAAAGGAAAAGAAGCAGCTTGGTAATAATTACCGAAATATTATTTCCAGGAAAATTATTTTCCTTCTACTAAATAGAACTTTAATCATAATTACTATTATTTTTGTGAACAATCGAAAGTCTACGATTAGTCCACGTGAACATTATAAGTTATTAGGGAAGAATTCCGCATTAAAAGGAAGTCTCGTAAGTGAACGAACTTTGATTAATATTTTAAGAGAGATTATTCTTCAATTATTAAAGACGAGAAAGGATTCTCCAGGATTAAAAGCGCCGTCAGTTCCAAGAGCAGACGATCCTTATTTCCGATGGATTCTGGGAGCAAGGAATCATATGGTGAACAGTGACCGCGCCATGTTTAAATGTATGTGCCATAGGATTGTGTACAACGAAAGAAGCCTGCGTAATTCAACGAAGTCTGACGGACTAACTCCCCGATTCGAATCATCGCAGTTAACCACAGTAAGGTGAAAGACTACAAGATATCATCAGACCTTAAGTAAGTGATTTTAGATTATTTACATTTTGGATGGGCAAGCCGCACCTCAACGATATTTGGAATAATTACCGAAGTGTTATGTCTAAGAGAAACGTAACTTTATTCGTGAGGAATCAAAGATTGAATTTAATTTCACATAGGTGATTTATAAAAGCCATATTGAGAATTTCACACAGGTGAATTATTAAGTCATTATTATTTTATGTTGACTGAAGAAAGTGAAAAGATAGTTAAATTCATAAAGGTGAATAAACCATTGTTTAGTTTCACAGAAGGTGAAAGTTAGTGTTAGTGTTAATTTGTGAAGCATCATTAAATTCTGTGCTAAGAAGAAGCGCGTAAATTAATGTTACGTGTAAACGATACTTATGAAAAGCAAGCATAATAATTAACAGTAAAGCAGTGTTAGTAATTAGCAAGGAAGTATGCTACTTACCATTATTATTATTGTTATTTAATAGTGCGACGATAATAGTTATCCCGCCTATGGTGTTAAGTGAATTAAGTGAACGATATCAAGAATATATAGAAGTATATCAGTGCAACTCAAGTTTTGGAACTGCCTGTGACTCTTCTGATGAAATTTGTGATAATCATATCACTGTTGTAAATAATAATTTTAAACAAAATTTTAAAAGAGCACTCAATAAATCATTAAATGATTTTTATCTGGATCTTGCTAATTTCATTGCATTACACTCTACTACATACTAGGGTTCTGCTATTTTCCCCAGCACTAAGAAAGAGTGTTTCTTATTTTGAAGAGCGTTTTCCTATGTCAAGTAGTAAAATATATAGTCATGGAAGGTGAAGTGCAAAAACACACGTTATCAACGATCTAATTTTTTGCATTTAATGGAAGTTCTTGAATTTATTAGAAATAATTTAACAGTTTAAAAAGCATTTTCTTAACTAAAACAAACAGTTTTTGAGGAAATAGCCAATGTAAAGTCAAAGCAAAATTTTAAAGAAATATAGTAGAACCTCTCTCGTCTGCCCTCGGCTAGTCCGCCACTCTGCTTGATCCGACCGTGCTCGAACCGGCAGAACTTGTCCCCGACTCGTTGGTGACTCGCCACCCGTCGCGCCATTGTATTGTTTACTTGCATGTACAGTGACGGTAGATGGTGAAAACGCTCTTAAGAATCGCAAGACATTGAAAAAGCCTAAACTTGAACTGCTTGACAACACAGTAAATCCGTATATTTTTCTGATAATCCGACCTTTTTTGCGTTCCGACCATACCCCCAGTCCCAAAGGTGACGGATTAGAGGGGTTCTACTGTACTAAACTTTTTACGGATTTGTATTTCTTCTTATTGACATTCCATTGTAAAAAGAATATTGAACTTTTCATTGTTTTGAAAGAAATAAGTTTTTTTTAGGACATAATCTTGCATCCAAAATATTTCACATGCAGAATTGAAAATTTTCTTTTGAATGCTGTATATACAGAAAGATAAATTAAATTAATCTTAGAAGGAAAAATATTTAATAGAAAATGCGTGAAAAAATATATAATAGTTTCGTGAAAAAATTTCCTGATTGTCTGAAAGTTATGCAGCAAACTTGTTGCAGCTGAAGATAATAAATTCATTAAATTGTTATACAACACTTTAAATCAACTGCTTTGAACAAACTGCTTTATAAATAAATACAAGTTATATTTCAAATTCAGGAACATTTTACGTGTGCTGATTAATGATTAAAAAAAAATTAATTACAAAACGATCATGGTTTCAGTTCCAGATAAAGGAACTATTTTCAAGTTTTCAAGGCTTGACAAGAGTTCCTCTCTCTGCAACTGAAACCATGGTCGTATAATTTTGTTAATTTTTGTAATTAAATTTTTTTTGAAACAATAATCAGGTGTGCAGGCTTCGCTTTTGACATACACACACACATAAGTTGTGTTTTTCAGCTAGACTGCAGAATTGTTAATCTTGAATCCTAGTGAATCTTGTTGAGATTACTTTGAATATTGGAGTTGCTCCAATTCGTCGCTTCACTATTTGTAATTGCATCTGAATTATGGAATATTTATACTATTCTTTTTTTTTTCAAATAATTACGCCATGTGTCGTGTCTAGTGGCTGATATATTTATGCTTTCCACATTGTTTTAGTTCTTCTGTAATTTACGGGATACTGTCATAGAACTTCCAATATCATATTCAATTGTTCTTTTTCCTGTAGTATCCAATAATCCTAGATGATATATTTTCTATGATTTTATAAAAGATGAAATATTTCAACAGCTAGTAATAAGACTTACTTCTGAGTCAACAACGTTCCGTGTTTCAGCTGCAAGTTGGAGACTGATTTATCAATTTAATGCTGATTAACTTGATGATTAGGCACCATAAAGTGTTTTTCTCCGACTATTATTGTCATTTATTAATAATTTAAATGTCAATTCTTTCACACCACATATGATATTAAATGTGATATTTAGTTCACAATATCACATTTTTAAGAGGCAAGCATCTTCAGTGTAATAATCTGTATAATTGTTTGTTCTTGAAAATGAAACAGAACTTTCTCATCAAATTATCAGAAATCTTGATGATGTGTTTATAAAAATTGACCAAGGTTTTATTCGTTTCAATCTATGCCTAAAGAATGTTGATATGAGAACATTGACAGATTGAGTAAAGTGGAACTTTTCATTTCCTCGGGAGTTCTGATGATTTGTGAATCATCTCCTGCCATTGAAGGAGAGACAACGTACTCGGCATCTAGCCGAAGATGACAGAAGTCAATTGTGACTTCAGAGGTTCCAGTTGCGGAAGAAACCAGAAAGGAACGACACATCTGAAGTTGAGATCCAGACCCTGGACGATTACCGAGAAAGGTAACGGCCCAGCTGAAACGGAACAACCTACAGAGTCAGTACAGACGCAAGAAGACAATCTGAGGAGGAAGTAATCCAGACGTTACGTCTACGAGCACCAGTTCTAGAAGTCTGGTGTCTAAAGAAAATTCGACACCCAGACGATTTCCTTACTTTTGAATAATGATTTCCTATTTCACACCCATTCCTATCAAAACAGTTTTGTTATCATTTCCATGATTTCCTATTTCACACCTATTCCTATCAAAACAGTTTTGTTATCATTTCCATGATTTCCTATTTCACACCCATTCCTATCAAAACAGTTTTGTTATAATTTCCATGATTTCCTATTTCACACCCATTCCTATCAAAACAGTTTTGTTATCATTTCCATGATTTCGTCCGAAACTGTTAAATATATGTAACCGCTGGTATGAACTACCTGCAATAGAGACAAATCAGTGATAACAATATGAAATCATAAAATATATGTTTACAGCATACTTTCTTGATAAATATTGATTCACTAACAGTAAAATATTTTTCATTAGCAGATGTGATAAAGATTCGAACCATGATACAAACTAAGAATAAATACATATTTAATGAATAAGATAAAATGGATTAAATATTCTTGAGTTTGGTTTTAGTTCTATGCTGTTGACTGACTTTGATTTTCATTCGCAGTTCAATTTCAGCCCTGCCTATCACTTTGTGACAGTTTCTTATTTTAACACTGTATTTTCAATTAATCACATCATTATATCTTTATACAACAACGTATTATTTTTCGTAAATGTTATTTAGTTGGTTTAAGTATCTTAATCTAGCAGTCAAACGACGGATTACATTTTCATGTGTTCACAATTATTATAACATTATTGCTTTCACCTTTTCACTAATTATGTTACGAAATAGTAAGATGAAAGGGTGGTAATGTGGGCCCCCAACTTTGTTTTATGACCATAACTAATAGATTTACGAAGACTTTGTTTTTTTAGCCTGAAATTTATAGATAATATTTTTTGATATGTTTTCCATGGTATTATGAAATAATACACTGGTATTTTTTTAAATTAAAAAATTAAAACATAGAACAGAACATTTTTTTGCGAAAAAGTTGTGCTAGAATATGAGCCTCATGATAAAAGATAAATAGAGAGCAATGTTATAATAGTAAAACTTGTACTTTCAGTATTACAATCAGTTGAAAAGTAATTAAAACTTATTACAGAGTAAGGCCGCGCGGTTGGCGTTGTTGCTAAGACATCGGCCTCTCACCTCTGAGTCCCGAGTTCGGTTCTCATGTGGGTTTCGTGATGGTGGACGATCCGCGCTGGGCAGGTTTTCTCGGGGTTCTCCCGTTTCCCCTGCACTTCTCCCACCATACTTTCTTAGTCTTTCTCTCCATCTGTCCATACTTCCGTGGGATAGTACAATAGACCTCTGGTCGCAGTGCTTGGCTTCTGCCACCCACCTCCACTACATACATACATACATACATATTACAGAGTAACTTAATTTTTTATTTGCAATTTATGTTAACAAAAAAAATGAATTGCAATTTTTTTTTTTAATTGCAATGGTAAGGCACTTAAACTCAAAAAATAATTTAAATTTGATTTTTTTTATTTGCAAAAATCGCAAACATTTGCTCTTTCTGTGCCTAACACTCCTTGTGGCATCTGAAACACTCAATTGAACATGTTCTATAGTGGTTGTAAAGTGGTGCTCATCACAAGGGGCTCATATTTCCAGAACATGTTCTTTTTACCATATTCGCTATATTGGAAAACGAACACTACTTACGTATTGAAGATATCGTAAATTGAAACTGTCTTATAGCAAAACAATCCTTAAAACTCAATCAGACAAAAGCAATATTCATATCTTGCAAATATCTACGAATGTGGGGTGTAACAATGCTAAAATCTCTTACCTTATAATGTTTTCTTGAGAGAGAAAAAAATTTTACTTCACCACCCACGTGTTGAGAATAGCAACTGAAGAAAGGCATCTAGCTGTAAAAGTGTGGAATATTACAAATAATTCCTGCTGCAGTCTTCAGGATATGCGAGCAGCTTCATGAAAATTTTCTCTTTAGGATTCTCCTCAGTGGCTTCTGGTGCATCAACAATTTCGGGGATTTTCTCGTCTCCTGATTCATCCTCAAACCAAAAACCCACACTAGAGGTTATACAGATGTCGGAGTTGTTGATGAAAAAAAATCATTATCGCTGAAGGTAACATCACGACATTCGATCACTTTCTTGAGATCAGATAGCCACTCTGCTCCTCGTAGTGAGAAGATAACTAAATATCCGATCTATGATCGTGTATCGAGTTTGTGAATTTCTGCTTCGGAATTCTCACATACGTTTTACAACCGATCGTTCGAAAATGTTTGATACCTGGTTTGTGGCTGTTCCAAATTTTACTTGGAGTCTTCATTGTTCTATCATTGAAGATCTTGGAACGGTTCTATACATGTGTTGCTGCTGTTACTATCTCTGTTCATGCTTCTTGCGAAAGGTGCGATTCAGCAAGTGTTACCTTCACTGCTTTGAATATTTGTTCTATTTCGGCGCTTCACGAACTCATTTGGTTCAGGAGTATACGTCATCTTTATGCCGTGTTTTATTCCTTGTTTTGTGCAATATTTAAGCGTAAGTGCATTATTTTTTTTTTTCATTATCGGGGATGAACTTAACTAGTTGTTTACATCTCACATTCTACATGGCGATGCCATTCAACAAGTGTTTGGAAAACATCTGCTTTACTTTTAATAGCTATTGCTGTGGTGAAGTGAGAATATTGATCAAGATTGAACATCTCTAAGACTCGTGTAGATCCGTGTTTAATGTTCTTTTGGAATGGACGTCTCGTCTGTTTTCCCAAAATGCTTTTGTTCTAAATGTTATATGTGGCAGTCCTTTGACAATGTTTCTCTTTGATAATTGTTGAATTGTCTGTATAGCTGTTTGCATAAATCTCTTATGCCACATTTGACTATTACTGTCTGTCTGTAGTTAGTTTTCATTCCATTTTCTTTTCTTTTCCTTTTTACCTTTTTTGGCGCAGCTTAGCCGCAGCTGCTTTTGCGCCAT
The DNA here is from genome assembly GCA_023159025.1 of Thereuonema tuberculata. Lineage (NCBI taxonomy): Eukaryota > Metazoa > Arthropoda > Chilopoda > Scutigeromorpha > Scutigeridae > Thereuonema > Thereuonema tuberculata. The sequence continues at coordinate 1,963,370 of JAFIDM010000179.1, forward strand.
AAAACACCAACCAACCAACTGTCTGTCTGTCTGTCTTTATCGTTAGAACACTTTCAGAATTAGTGGTATCGCTAGAACAATTTAAAGAGTCTGTTTATTCTTGATCCTTCTGCAATAATTTTTCCTTTGACTATCACCTTTTCTGTGATAAGAAATGTTTCCTTATTAAACACAACACTAACTCCTTTATGAGTAATTGCGCCTAGTGATAGAATATTCCTATTTAAATTAGGAACCTGTGTATCTTTTAAATTGGGTCCTCGAAATGTATCCGCTGCCATGAGAGAAATGTGTTCTCCATCCGCCATCCTTGCGGTACTTTTTCTTTCTTTCCGTTGAGACATTTGTTAGTGGGACTGTTTTTGCAACCATATGATGAGTTTCTCCAAAATCAATAATGAACTCCACTCCTTGATCTTGAGAAGCTGCTTCATCAAATTTTTGTGCCACTGACGTGGTTATCTCTGTCTTATCTGTTTTCTTCAAAACATGTTCTCGATGAGATTTCTCAGTTCATCGACAAGGTTTTGCTAATTTCGTTTCTTTACTTCGGCAGTTACGGACAAAGTGACCATCTTTCCCACATTTGTAGCACTTTATATTTTTCTTTTCAGTTGTTCAAGTGGTTGTCGATGATTGTCTCTAAATTACGACGAAAAATGTCGTCTGTTAAAAGTCTCTGCGTTACATAAGTTTTAGTAAACTCAACTGTTTGGCTTATGCTATTTATCCTACTGACCAATTGGGACTGTGAATCCGGTAAACCACACAAGAGAACCATGGTAAAATCTTTGTCAGTCACATGTTGTCCACAGTTTTCGAGGTCTGTCACTCATGTCGTTCGTGAAGCTAAGTCATTGATCCACATTGATCGATATTCACAACACAATTTAATCATTGCCCGTTGCATTTTTGACTCATGTTTCGCTGAGCATAATGAACAGTAAATACAAAGAGAGGAATTCGTAACCTAACTGAAAAGGAATTTGGTCTAGAATATAAGTCAACTAAAATTTTTGGATTCATCCATTTCCAATAAAACCCAAAGACGTATTCTTAAACTCATAACACATGAAAAAAAAAATGGAAGAAAATCACAAACATTGATATGCTGGGAAAAGCAACCAGCCAATGTTTATGAATCATTACCACAAAGAAAGAATCTCTTCTGGCTAAAGACAAAAGGAACAGCATTATAAATTTCTTAGAACCAGAAAAGACCATACGACAATTAATATAGATCGTATAGATATTTAATATCGTATAGGTAATTAATGTACGATAGAAGATAATTAATATTATTAATACAACAAACTCAGAAAAGTAATTATTCTCTAAAAAGATTATTAAGAATAACTTTTAATATGAAATAAAACAGATTTTCAAATTGAAAATTTTCTAATCAAACCAAGAAATCAATAAAGGTTTTTTATTTTTATTTATAACCCGATCAATTTCCGAATTTTGAGTCCTGGAGAGCGATGGGTGCTGTCGTTTAGATAATAATCCACAGTTAGATGAAAGTAAGATTTTGCCTCCTTTTATGACTAAAACAAATATTGAAGAAACAAAAAACATCCAAGCACTTCTCCGAGATTCGATTCAAGATTGTGCTTTAAGTAAGGCTGCCGCTTTGACTACAAGGCTGTGCCTGAATGGTCCAATAAAGTTCAATAACTTTTAACAGAAAAGATAAAAACCAAACCCTCCAAATACCAAACGATTGCTATCCATCATCGTAGGATATCTAGGACTCATATGCTGGAGGTTATCGGTTCGACTCTCTCTCTCTCTCTCTCTCTCTCTCTCTCTCTCTATATATATATATATATATATATATATATATATATATATACACAGTGAAACCTCTCTGAGCGGCCACCCCACAGTACCGAGAATATTTGGCCGCTCAGAGGGGGTGGCCGCTCTGAAGGGTTTTATTTACTATTATAAGATAATTGCTATAATGCGTAATATAAACAAGTCTGACATATATTCCTTATTTAAAATGGAATTTAAAACTTATCTAAAGAGTTTCATTTCATTTCTGTACTGTACTTTATTTCATGCTTTCTTAAATTTTTTTAAAAAAGGCTACAATTTGTGTCTGTTTTAAGTTTTTACTTTTCTCTAGAACAACCCTTTTTTCAAGTTCGTTTTTTACTTTAAAAAGCAGATCTCTAACCGATTCGTTTGCAACCGCTTCGGAATTTTCCATAATTTTCTCGATTTTTCCTAAAGTCGCTTGTGTTGAAAGTTTAGCTTGCTCTCCATTACAAATATCGGGAAGTTCCTCGTCAGGGACGGAATTAGCGCCTGAAAGGCACAAAAATTAATTTGTAAAAACGTGTATATACACATACATACTGTTTGGTTAATTTAAATCAACCTCAAATTTTAGATTTGATTAAAAGGATTTAAAGTACGCTTACCTTTGCTAGACTCGTTAACCGAAAGGCGCTCCTCCAAATCGGCACTGTAATCATCACAGCATTCCATTGTTGCTTCGTACTGGAAAGATTCGGGATCATATTCTATTCCAGCAAGTTTTGAGAGTTCTGCTAATTGTTCTTCCGCCGTCGATTCGTCGAATAAATCTAATTGTCTCTCAATTTCTCTGCTACGGATTCCACAGCTGACGAAACATTTAATGATTACTTGATGTATTTTTTTCCAGGAGGTTTTAATCCAGTCAACAGCATCTTCGACAGTAATCTTTGAAAGTTCACTGGCACTTTCACATCCATCCATACGTGCAATGACATATCGCAGAGCGCACTGTCTATCCTCCATCTTGAAGCATTTTATAACACCATGATCCAATGGCTGAAGTTTTGAAGTCGTATTTGGCGCTAAATATAACAGCTTGATATTAGTGAGCTGAGTTACGTGTGCATGACACGCCGCATTATCCAACACAAGGAGAATTTTCCTGTCTTGATTTCTCATTTTTTTGGTCGAACTTTACCAGCCAATCTTCAAAAATAAATGATGTCGTCCATGCTTTTGTATTCGAGTACCACGATCCACCAAGATGGTTCAAATCTTTTTCTTTAAAACACCTGGGTCTTTGAGATCTCCAAATTATCAGGGGTTTCTCTTTCTCTCCAGTTGCACAAAAACTAATGGTCAGCTGCTCCTTCGGAATTTTTCCACCTCTGGCATCTTCCGATCATTCTCTTACTAGGCAAAGAGCGAAAAAAGAGTGCTGTTTCGTCCCTGTCCTCATATCCAGCCAAAAGCAGTGGAAGACTCTCCAGCCAATCTTCCCATGCACTGAGGTCGACATCGGCCGCTTCACAAAGATCGAAATGTGATATTATTCCATATGCGAAATGAATCCAGCCACCCATTACTAGCGGAGAAATTTTCAAATCCCAGAGCATCTGCAAGTTGTTTTGCCTTGAGTTGAGTCATAGGTTTACTGACAGGAATTTTCTTCGCCCGAACCGTTTTAAACCGTTCCAAAACAGCCTCGTTTATATCAACATACTTTTCGCGTCTCATCCGTTTAACACCACGAAATTTGAAGTCTTCGTACTCCTTCAAAATCAAATTCTTTTCTTTAATGACTTTGTTGATTTGCGTTCTTCCGCAGTTAAATAATTCAGCTAACTTTCTTGCCGATTTGCCATTCTCATATTCACGCAAAACTTCAATGCGCTGCTCGAGATTTAGGAAAACGCGTTTCGACATCGTTGCAACTCAGATCACTGACCATCTAACGAAATGAAACTGTTTCTATGGGTGGTGCAATGGGGATTCCCTATCTGAAGGGTGTGGGGAGAATACAAAAGAGATAACAGATTAATGGCGGAGTGCACCAAACTTCAGTTAACTTTGAGGACTGCTATTTGGACGGAGCTAAAATTAGTGGGGGGTGCTGCTCCACAAAAATTTTAGCCTTTGTTTTAAAATTGTGTGAAAGGAAACAAACATGAAAAAAAAGAAATTTATCAAGTTTCTGAATAAATTTTCTTTTTATACATGTTTCCTTTCACACATTTTTAAACAAATGCTAAAATTTTTGTGGAGCAGCACCCTCCCCCCCCCC
>JAFIDM010000179.1:1978990-1996335 GCA_023159025.1 Thereuonema tuberculata
CTGTTGAATACTCTACATGCAATTGGAATTAATAAGAGTGGTATGGTTGGTATGAGTATGGATGGTGCGGGAAACATGCGTGGTCGATTTAAAGGAGTTAAATCATTTGTCCTCAGAAAATGCCCCAAAGCTTTCTATATTTGGTGCTGTTCTCATAGGTTTGCCTTGGTTGTTGAGAAGTCAATGGAAATGTGTTCTCAAATAAGGGACATGTTCTCAATTCTTCAAGAGCTTTATGTATTCATGTCTGGCCACAAAAGACACCATACTTTCGTTGAGAAGTTAGAAAAAGGCCCATGTCAGGTTAGAAAAAAGCGTCTGAAAAGAGTCAACACGACTAGATGGTCCAGCAAAAGTGATGCTCTTAGCACAGTTATATCTTGCTATGATGTGCTAAGAGAATCTTTAGAAGACATATCTGACGACACTCAATCTGAAACAGATTCAAGAACATCAGCAAAAGGACTTCTAAAAGCAGTATCCGATTATGACACTGTTGCAACCATGCAAATTGCTTCGGAACTATTCAAAGTTCTTTCGCCAGTGACTGTTTGTTTACAGTCTAAAAACATTGACTATGGGATTATTCCAACTGTGGTTTCTGATACCATTTCAAAATTGGAAACCTTGAGAAACGATGAAGGCTGGAGCAAAATGATGGATCGCATTAATCGCTTTGCAGTTGAACATAATCTCCAGCAAACTTTAAACAGGAGAATACGCAAAAGGAAAAGGTTAATGGACGAACTTGCCATCGATGAAACCCCTACAGATCCAATGACAAAAATGCGAACAGAAGTCTTCTTTAAACTACTTGACTCCCTGAATTTACAGCTACAGAATCGCTTTCCTGATAGCTCTCTAAATATTGTACAACAAATGACTTATTTTTCCCATGAAAAGTTATTAAAACATGGTGAAAACATGGACTGTACCCTAAACCCAATTCTTATCAGTGACTTGTGTAAATATTATGGACTAGATGCTGAAGAACTTTGTGAAGAGGTTGATGTCTTTAGCCAGTTGTATAAAGTAAGTTATGTAAACATTGATCTAGCAGATGTGCTAAGTTCAAATGATGTAAATGACGAGAGTCTAAGTCAGAGCAAAGAAGAAGGTGACACACAAGATTCACAAGATTCTTCTGAAGAAAAATCTGATGGCCTTAGTAAGGATTCTAAGATGGCCAAACAACGATATCTGGATCAATGGATCAAGAAAGGTTTTATCAGACCCTATAGGTGTTTATTAAACATCTCTGGCTTTCCATATTTAACAATGTTATATCAGATAATTCTGGCTCTGCCAGCAACAAGCTGCTCAGCTGAGAGAATCATGAGCAAACTAAAGCTTGTTAAAAATAGACTGAGAAGTAGTATGGGAGATATCTGGCTCTCTGACATGCTGGTCCTTTCATCCGAAAAAGACATCTTGAAATCAGTTCCCAACAGGGATATCATTGACAAGTTTGCTCTTTCAAGTGAAAATAGAAAAAAACTACTGCTCTACAAAGGCTATGAAGGATAGGGGTCAGAAGAATGATCTTGCCATATCATGCCAGTAGCGAGTGCAATTACTGTATATTCTTAGTGTAATATGTAAATTTATTATTTGTTATAAAGATTCTTTTTGGCCTACCATTCTAAGTCTTAGTGCTTTACAAAATAAAATACTATAATATATACTAATCTATCTTTATTAAAGGTAAAGCTTAATTTTAAATGTTTGGTTTATTTATACTTACATCCTATTGTTTTCTCAATTCATAGATAGATAAAGATATAAAATTAGTTATTGCAGGTGCCTGTAATAGAAAGTCTGATTGAAAGATCCAGGATTCAGCTGTGTGCTTGTAGCAGTTCAGTATAATACTTACTTTTCGGCAAAACTCCGAACGACGGTCCCAAATTATGATGGCGGTCCCAAATTATGATAACCTCCGAACGCGGTCCCAACGTTGTTATTAATGAAACATTTGTCTTGTTATTAATGAAACATTGTGTCAAGTGTAATGACATCATTATTGTTGTTATTAATGAAACATTGTGTATTGTTGCTTAAAAATCACTTTAAACGTGCCTTGGCTGGTAGACCGCAAGCACCAAGAGTAATAACGCTTTAGTCATAAGTCGCACATATTCGGACAATGCATATTTTTTTTGTAAATATGTTGAGCGAAAACTATATGATTTGATGTGTAATAACTCTGGCTATGTATTATCCTTCACAGTCATACTGTTATCTGTCATTAAAAAGGTTTATATAATTTGGGACCGCCATTCGGAGGTTTTCATAATTTGGGACCGCCATTCGGAGTTTTGCCTACTTTTCTAATTTATTGAAGGCCTCTCTTGAAACTTGCTATTGGAATAAGAAAATATAATTTTATGATTATAAAATGAAAACCTAAACAATTTACATGAACACAATAATTAAATTTTTTTTAAAGAAGTTTTCACACAAAATAAATTGTTCAGCTTTTATATATATATATATATATATATATATATATATGCTATTTTTAGTTAAATTTTAAAATTTGTTCCTAAAAATGGCACTGTGTTTTCTTAAGATTTAAGGGCCAGAGGAGCTTTAAAAACTATTTATTTTTTAACAATTTTCCGGGGAGGGCTCCCGGACCCCTGGAAGAGTATGCTTGTAAACTTCTGGTAAGATTTTTATGGGGGGGGGGAGGTGGTTGGATTTGGGGGGGAGTGCGCCATCATCCTTGGGGGGGATGGGCACCCCTGCATCTAACATCCAATAATCATTGATAACAAATGAATTGTAACCAAAACATAATAACAATCAATAACAATTAAAACAATTGACAGTAAATGATCAAGATATGGGCTCATTTTAAAGTCAAGAAATCTCTAATCCTCTTGTTATGTAATACAGATTTCTTAAAAATACTTAAAGAAACCGCATTTACTTTAAGTGAATTATTATGATGAAGAAATCAATTTGTTTCATGGTCATATCAAATTGGCAAAACAGTGTTTCATCATCTTGGAAATCATAGAGTGCTTTTTTGATGGTATTGTAGGTGAGGGATGTGAATAGGGATGTAGCATCAAGGGAGTAGAAGTCTTCGTTTTGTATTTTGACTGATTTTATTTGATATAGGAATTGAGTTGTGTTTTTGTAAATGTAATCTATTTTGCTTGTGTAGGTTTGAAGGATGGTGAAGAGGATGTTGGAAATGTTGGAGATGAGAGAGTTTCTAATATTGATGATGGGTCTGGTTTTTAAGGTATTATTTTGTTTGGGCTTATGGGTTCTGGGCAGAAAAGTGGTGGATGGAAATTTGGGGTTTTTTTGGAGTGAGTTTTTATTGTAGTGAAGAGAAAGGCCTATGTTTCTATGGACCCAATCAATGGCATATTTTATAAGTTCAGTGTATTTTTCTATTGTTATGTTGACAGTGGTGTAGCAAGATTGTTTGAGATGGGCTTGGGCCACCATATTTTCATATTCTTGTTTTTGAATGAGAACAATAGAGTTGCCTTTGTCAGAGCAAGTGATGTGTATGTTTTTGTTTGTTTGAAGTCATGGAGGTAGGCTTTTTGTATAGCATTGAGGTTGGGGGCAGGGCAGGGGGTTCTTTTTATAATGTTGAAGCAGCTGTTTCTAAAGATTTTGATATTGGGTATAGATTTGTCAAGGGTTCGGATGGCATTTTCGGTAGCTATCATGAGAGGGATAATGGGGGTTTGGGAGGGGTAGCACTAAATTTACCTAATTTTTGGAGGATATCATATTCTATGGGACTGTTTGGGATTAAAACTTTCAACCCAGTATATTGGATCTCTTGTAACCAGTGCCAGTCTGGCTATGTAGGACAAACATCCCAACCTCTATCCATACGCATCAAAGTGCACGAACAAACCTTCACAAACACAGATCCCACGCGTTCATGTACAGTAACACCCCCAACTTCTCTGCTGCCAAACCCCTCTCCCACTACAATAATCTATCCCACTGACTCCTAGCTGAATATTTCTACATAATCCAGCTTAAGGCATAAATCCTATCATCGGCGGGCAAAATGCCCATCACTATTGCTAAACCTTCCTAATCCCTACACTTCCCTCACTCCCACGATGTATTCCCATGTCGTGTTGTGATTTTATGTATTCCTACTGAGTTTTGTGATGTCCTATATGTTTGTGCTGTCCCTGACGATGGAAACACTCACTATTCCAAAACTGTCGGTTAATTACCATATTTTTTTTCTCCTTTTTATCCTGTTTACAAGTAAGTGCATTTTATTTTCAATTTCTCTTTATTTTGATACACGCACGTTAAACCTTCTTGTTACAGATCATGTCTCTAGCATATATCATTGCTGATATATGATTTCTCGCACTTGGATGGACAGACAGAACTGGGATACAAGGGTTCTCCTGCTATAGCTACACTTTGTATAGAAGCCTAAAAGTACAGCTCCACTCAGAAACTAAAGCATTTGCCACTGCAATACAAGATCAAGTAACCCAATTCACTAAACCATAGGAACTACATAATCAAGGAAGTAGAATTACATCTCAAAGAAGCTTTGCAGAAAATATCAGAGATCGTATAACATTGGAATGGAAACTACTAGTTGCAGTAGAATGCAGACAGTGAAAGAACAATGGGATATGATTCTGATTATGGACGTAGGAAACTTTCTGTTTCCTGTTCATGGGCTCAAAACAAAAACAAAAACCATAATTATAAGTACAAACCAGAAATAAAAAATTATAAATATAAGCAATACTGGGACAATACCATCATAACAGACAAAACAATCCAAGTCAACAAAACAGATCTTATTTTGTTAATTAATTTTGTTAGATAAGATGTGAGCTACTACTAATCTGATGTCAAGTGTCTTTACCAAATACATGTCACATCAAAGACTTTCATAACCAATCCTCAACATCACAATATATTGGGTGACTGCAAAAGTTCTATCAGTTTTTATTACCCATAAAGAAGAGCAAATAAACGCAAAATGAACAGTACCTATTATTGTGCATAATCCCCATTGCTATCTAGGACCTCTTGCCATCTTTCTGGTAGGAGATGAATCCCACGGTGGTAAAATTCCAGCGGTTTCGAGTCAAAAAAGTCTTAGATGGCAGTTTTCACAGCATCAAGATCATCAAAGATTTTCTGACTGAAGGAATTGTTCAACGCACGAAATAGGTGATAGTCAGTTGGTGCCAAGTCAGGAGAATAGGGAGGGTGGGGTAAAACCTCCCAACCAAAGCCCAGTAAATTTTGGCGAGTGATGACAGCAGCATGTGGCCTGGCGTTATCGTGATGAAGGATAACATCGCGACGATTGATGAGACCTGGCCGCTTTGCTGCCAAATTTGAATGCAGCCTGTCAAATTGTAGCACACTTCTCATCTCCTGTCACAATTCTGTCAAGAATGGGTCATTTTTGTACCGGGAAAGCAAGGAAACACAGGTGGCGATTCGGTCATCTCGTTGCTTAGCTGTCAGATTATGTGGAACCCAACGATCCAACTTTCTCGTAAAACCCAACTTAACCAGCCATCTCTCGACCGTTGTCCGGTATACTTTGAAGGTCTTCGCTAATTCTTGCATGGTTGGGTTCAGGCTGTTCCTTATGGCTTGGTCAAAATCATCGTCTCCAACGTGTGATGGCCGTGCACTCCTAACCTGATTTTGGCAGCTTCTGTCTCCTTCCCTAAATTTACGAAACCATCGACGACACGTGCTTTCGTCTATTGCATCCTCCCCATAAACTTGATAAACATCATGCTGCGGCTGCCGTACTTTTTTTATCGAACTTATAACAAACAATGTCTCATATGCTCCTTCTCGCTTTCCATGTTACACCCTCTTATATTTTTTTTGAGATGATTAACTTTGTGAGACACGATGCATTTATATGTGAGGCATCCACACGTTTGATTGGCAGACGATTTGCGCCATTACAATGTCATGTGTGAGGGCAATTCCATTGCAAATTTTCATATCCAAAAACAGGTAGAACTTTTGCACTCACCCAATACAAAAGACAGTTATTTTTAAAACATGAACTACTGTAAAACTGCTCTAATTACAAAATATCAGTTGGGTTTTTTTTTTTAGATATGTATTCAAACCCATGTATACTTTATTATACTAAAAAAAAGAAAACCTTGTTTAGCTGTTTGGCTTCAACATTCATCTTACCTAGCAAGAAAAATTTCATAATAAAATGTCTTCCTGCTTATTATTCTAGAAAAATGTTGATACTGCAAAGAAGACTAAACAACATTCAGAATTTCCTTTCCAGTAACCATTTTCCTCCCACTACTAAACTGACAGCTTCAAAACTTCCTGTTGTCCAATTTTGCTTCTGTCATCTTTAACTTTTGCTTTGAGTCTTTTTTCAAGTTTCAATTTTTCTCAAAATTACTCTATTTTATGAAAAGCAAGATTTAACGTATATAATAATTTCTAAATAGAGAAAGAATCACAACTGGACAGTAAATATGCCAGTTGTAATGTTGGCTCAATGTGCGCAGGCATATTTACTGTCCAGTTGTGAATTTTTCTCTATTTACTCCATTGTAGGTAATAGAGATGACAAAATATCAAGTAGATTCAACTCACCAATTTGTAATGATAACACAGCTAAAAATTCTATAGGATGACTCTAAATATTCAATTATTGTATAATTAATGAATTTTAAACATCAATCGTATTCAACCAATAATCTTTAATTAATTTACTTAATTATATAAAAAGGATTAAAAAATAAACAAGCCTCAAAAATTCAAAAAATATCCATTTTTTTTTGCTTTTCCACAACTTAAAAAAGATGGTTTCACTGACAGTGTATTCCATCATCAAGTTATAGAAAACCTTTTCTTTCAATGAGAAATTCTCTTCTCTCTTTTTTCTGTCATTGATTCAGGTTTAAATGAATTAAACTGATCCGTTAATATCCATTAACTCACACTGTACCGCTGTTCTGTTCAAGTACTTATGGGTTTGGTCTCTAATGGAAACAATCTTCCATTAAATCAAAATCATCCCAATTCAAAGCCAAACAAAAAAATCAGACCAATCCTAGTTCCATGCTTGGAAACTATAGCTCCACCAAAGAAAGAAAGAAAGAAATGATCCAACAAAGGCCATGTAATCAAGCGAAGGCTTAAAAGATACTGAAGTTCTCATGAAAAATTGTTTGTACATGAAGTGAAGAGGACTTGGGCGGCAAACTTCAGTATCCACAAAGTCAAATCAACCATTCAGCAACCCCTCCCCCCCTCTGCTAAAAAAACTACTACCTTCCAAGTTCTCCTTCCGGAGGATTTTATCATCATTTCTTCCTGGTCTTTATTGATTGTCATTAACATTTATAAACATTAAATTAACATTAACAACGAGAGCATCTGGTCCTACTTTGATTTTTTATTATGGAAATGTTCGATTTACTTTCAAGCTTAAAACTAATTACTGAAAAAAGAAAAAAAAAAAGAAAGAAAAGAAAGCCTTACTAACAATTGGAATGAGCCATTTATGACCAGAATGTGTTATGCAAGTGACTAGGTTAGGGTAAGTGAAAGGATAGAATTCCACTATCCTATGCATAAAAAAAACTACACAAACAAAAAACAAATCTTCCATCAAATCAGAATGATTAAAAAATGGATTAAGAATGCTAGATTGAAAAGCTGTATTTTCAATGTACAAAACCTTTTTTATTTGCTAGTTTTTTTATTTGTTATTTTTATCTTTGTAAAAATAATACTTCCAAGTAATTTTTTTTCTTCTTCCTGATCAGTTTCATACACTATATGGCCAAAAGTATCCAGACACCCTCTGGAGAAGTGGATGTGGCTGTTATCACATACTCTGGCATCACAGAATGACATAAAAGTGGTCACCGCAGCATCGGGCAGTCATAAATGAGTAAGTCAGCAGAGCTGAGTGATTTCGAATGTGGCATGATCATTAGATGCCATCAGTGCAACAAATCGGTTCATGAAATACCGGCCTTGCTACAGGTGCAGAGATCAAATATAAGTGATGTCATTATAAAAGAGAAATGTCTGGGAATGACAATGGCAGGAAATAACAATGGTAGGCCAAAGAAACTCACAGATCACAGCTGTCAAACCCTGAAGATGGTAGAGCAGAAGAATCACAAGTTCCCGTTGGCAACGATCACTAGTGAGTTCTGAACATCGCTAGCACCAAGACTATTCATTGGGAGCTGAAACACAGGTTCCCACATTTGTGCGTCCACTCACAAGTCCAACAGAAGCAAGATGAACACTAAATGGCATTTACACACCATGCCCAACCGCCCTTCTTCAGTGGCCAGACTCACTGCAGCTCTCTTGGACGAATGGAAAAAAATTCCGGCTCACATATTTCAGAATCTGGTGGAAAGTCTTTGTGACAAGTGCAGGCTGTGATTGATGCTAAAGGTGGTCCAACATTCTATTAATATGTACCAAGTGACTTTCTGATTGTACAAAAGTTGATGTCCATATACTTTTGGTCATAAGTGTAATTCATAAATACTTTTCTCATGTTAGAAGATTAAAACAGCATAATTTATGTTATTTGAACAGTGATAAATATTGTAGGAAAATAAGAAGATATATAATATGATAAATAAGGGGGGGGGGGGAAATCAACTAATTGTAATATATCTAGATTAAGATAGATAAGTGGTGATAGATTAAGATAGATCAGTGGTTCAATAATAATGAATAAATAATGTCATGAAAATATGTTTGACGATTTTATATAAAAAGTTTCAGATTTTTATGAGCAGTTAAAAGATATTGGGCGGTGAAAACCACCAGTACTTTATGAATCACCCAGTATAGTGTGTTCCATTTTGAAACCAACAAACTTTACCAGCATATTCAGATGATTATTCTATGTCAATATACAAGATGGATCAATTCAGCTTCATTCCCAAGATATGGACATTTCATTGTACAAAGCAGCATAAAGAAAGCTATTTGATTACCATCTGTTAATTTATTGCTCTGAAATGAAATTACACTTAAATCTCTACACCTTTCACAAGTATTCTTCAAACTGTCTACCTAGATGCTGTAAACATGCTGTGATCAATGCATACCAGTGATTGCATATCAGTAATGTAATGGCAGATGCTAACAGTAGCATCAGTTACTGTGTGCAGTGACTATTCCTGTATTTCTGACTTGCTATTCATGGACTTTTTCTTACAAGCCCATACGTAGAAATTTAAGGGTTATAAGTTGGTAGCGATCCATCTCATCTTATTCATCAATTACTGTTCGGCGATTAATACACCCCCGTCAGTAACTGATTAGAAAAAAATAAGGCAATGACAAACATCGCATTGGGTCAAACCAGGTCTTCATATTTTCACACTACAACTGTGGTGAAGCAGCATTTCAATCCATATCTCGCAACAAAGCCTAGTTGACCTTTGGTGTATATTACATTTTTTGCTTAGAATAATCACCCAAATATGATGGCAAAGTTTGTCGGAGCACACTCTCTCTTAATGATAGGATTTCTTAACCACTGTCACAAATCATCGTCACTGCTTTCAACCAATCAGTTAATCTTTTTTTTTCTTTTTTAACAATATTCTTATAGAATGATATTTCATCATCACTGTTGTCTCTTAAATCAGTATTTCACATCTTGTTATCTAACATCATTTTGGATACTACCTAAAGTCCTCCAAGCGAAAGAACGACCGTGGACACCAAATGGCGCAATAGTAGAATTTGAATCGATTGTATATGTCAGTGTTTATGGCGGGAAAGTGAACATTTAGGGAGTTTGAAGTTTACGGAAAAAAGACGATATTTATTTTCTTGAACTATTCTGATTTCTCATCAAATATAATTTCAAAAATTTATTTTTATTCATTTGTTCGTTTCAATCGTTCAAAATCAGTCTCCTACCTTTCCCAATTGGTTTTTTGACGACATTGCATCCCTGAGATTGCCAACACGAAGACACAGTATGGGATTCGTTGACCCACGTCTCATCTAAAGAAACGGCACTGCGATCGAAAACAATTTCTCTGATGTGCCATAAGTAAGCACGTCATAAGGCCTTTTCGAAATAAGAAGTAACGTTAGCAATAACTTCCTTTTGTTTGGCTTCCAACGGTTTTCTCTGTCCGAGAGTCGCCATTTTGAATCTTCTCTCTCGATACACATCAGTCCTGGAATGATTAAGAGATCATGGGTGTAGTTCAAGGTCAGAGTCATTCTTTCGTTTGGAATAGAGTAGGACTGGATCAACAGGAACAAATCCTGTGAACACAGTTTCATCATTGCCACGCATCAAACCAATCCTGCCCTCTTCCCTCCTCAGTCACTTAAAATCATCCTAAAAATGAAATGCCCTTCTTCATATATTAGAGCAATCACATCCACAGCATATTATAAACAGTGCTAAACAGTACTGGCTTCCTTTGATGGACCTGTGATATCATCCTGGATTTTTCCATAGATGCAGGTCGTAAAGCTTCCAGCACTTCCGGTTCTGGGTCTCCCTTCTCCATTTCTTTCCAGACACTTTGACAATTGGATCTACCCATCTGGTTGGTTGTCTTCCTCATTTTCTCTTTATCTTCCTAGGATACCAGTCAGTGACTCTTATTGTCCATCATTATCCTTTAGCCTTGCTATATGTCCTGCCCATCTTCTTTTTTTGTCATATATTGTTTGGTTGGACATCTCTGATTTGGCTTATCTTTCTTATTTCTGAAAGTCTAATGTGTTCGATTTTATTGATATTACATATCCATTGTTCTATTGCTCTCTGGGTGGTACTTAGAAATTTTTCTTCCTTTTTTGTTGGGTTCCATGTCCCTCATCCATATGTTAATGACGGTAGTATGTGGCTGTTGAAAAGGTTGGAACGAATCTCCATGCTCAAAGATTCTTTTAATAGAGGAGAATCAATTTTTGTAGATTTCAAAGGTGCTTTTGATACAATCTGGAGATCAAAACTGCTAAATAAACTTATAGATTTAAATATAATGGGTAATATGCTTCTCTGGCTTAAGAATTTTTTTTAAGTCAAATATGGACATGTACCAAATGGAAAACAGCAATGTCGTCATATAAATAAACACACATTGGCCTCCCACAAGGTGCTATTCTTCATACATCATTTTTTAATATTTTTATAAACAATCTACCCAAGATGATATCCTCTTATAAACTTAATTGTGCAATGTATGCAGATGATGATGTAATTTGGACAACTGCAAAAAATTGAAATAAAAAAATGTTTGACCAACTGCAAGATGCAAGGAATGCAGCATTCACAAGGATGACAAAACGGAGTAATAATAACAACATGAAAATAAATGTACAAAAAAACTTGTTACCAATTTTTTTCAGTAAAAACAAAAATTCAAGATATTCATCTTAAAGTAAATAATATAGAAATTCGAAAAAGTGATGGTACATTATAACTTGGAGTGGTCCTTGACAGCAAACTTAATTTGAAGACTATGAAAGTTTTCTCCAAAATAAATATTCTAAAAAGACTTGCTGGGATAAAATGGGGAGGTTCTCTTGACTTGTTGAATGAATCTTATAAAACATATGTTAGACCTAACCTACTTTACAGTGGAGAAATACTGTCCAATATAGGAAAATTTAACGTCATGTGAAAATGTTTAAGAAACGAAAATGAGAACAAAAGCAGCACCTGAATAAAATTGCCTTTCTGGTTTGTTTATGGAAAGGAATTGGGAATGGCCTTTTCGTCCTTCAATGGACTCCTCAGCCCAATTCCGCCTTCCCCGATAAAAGAGCCAGAGAGGCAAGATCATAAGTGAAGGTCACCGTCACACCTGACTGTGATTCCCAAAAACAAGAAAGAAAAAAAAAAAAAGAAAAACACAACAATTAATTTTATTGCCTTTCTTGTTTTACGGGATCACTGTCAGGTGTGTCGGTGACCTTCACTTATGATCTTGCCTCTCTGGTTTTGTTATCGGGGAAGGCGGGGTTGGGCTGAGGAGTCCATTGAAGGACAAAACGGCCATTCCCAATTCCTTCCCATAAACAAACCAGAAAGGCAATTTTAGTCAGGTGCTGCTTTTGTTCTCATTTTCGTTTCTTAAATACTGTCCAATGTTAGAAAGATTAAAACAAGCTAAAATAACTGCATGCGGATAGTAACAGTAAAAACACACCAACATCAGCTATTCATGCCCTTACAAATATTCCACCCTTACAAACTGAATAGAAATGTAAGGCAAGTATAATGTATAAAAAGATTTTACATAAGAAATATGATAAAAAATGGTTATGAAATCACTAACAGAGCAAACTCCAAAAACACAAATGAGTTTCTTACAAATGATGTAAAGTGGAGACAAGGAAATTTAGAGATTGAACAACCAATATAGCTCACAAACCCCCTTAGATTGCATTAGATTTAATGTAAATCTCCATCTTATAGAATCAATAAATAAAGCTAAAGATATAGTTGAGTTGATCTCACTCAAAATTATTAATACCTTAAATCCAAGAGTATTGGGTAAGAATTTACATGGATGGCTCTAGCCTTAATGGAAAAACAGGAAAGGGGAATTTTAGTGAACACTTTTATCACTACTTTGCTTTAAATGCAAAAGCTACTGTGTTTGAAGCAGAATTGTTTGCAATTAATGAAGCTCTAGACCACTTAATAATCAGACCCAGGCTTAATACTAACATCGTGATATTGATTGTTTCTAGATCAACACATGAAGCAATTGCAAATACTGATAAGCTCGCTTATCCAAACTATTAGAAATAAATACAAGATCGTCAAAAATAATATAGAAAACTTATTTATGCAGTGGATACCTTCACACAGGGACCTTGGAGGCAATGAAGTGGCTGATAGATTAGCCAAAAAAAAACCCAACTATGCAGAAAAAAAGAAAAGAAAACCTAAAAATAAACCATACAAAAATATATCAAACCTATTTAAAGAGATCATAGAAAGACATCAGTAGCAATATTCCATCTGTCAGCAGGACATCACTGCTTAGCAGAACATTTAAAAAAGATTAATATTTTGGATTCCGATAAATGTACCATTTGTGAATGTCCTTATTCTAAGATGAACAAAGACCACCTGCTGGTCTGCAATAAATTAGATGAGCAGAGAAGAAAAGATTTTCCTGGACTCAATTGAGAAGTAAGATCAAAGATGGTGCGAGTCAGTTCGAGCCATTGGACAACAACAACATATTACTGCAATCTTTTTATTTACTAACATTAAAGTATTTATTTAATAATTTTCATACAAAGGCAACAATTTGTATTTTAGCCAGGATTCAACACCTCCATCACCACTACCTCATTTTATAAATTTGGAGAAAGGCCCTTCCCAGCCACACATCTGTAGAAGCAGCATCACATTCAAACTGAATTTAAACCGAGTCAGAATTGAGTTGTGGGTGAGAAATTCAATGAATTGTTCTAAAACTTTCAAGGATGGTGATAAAACTATTTGGACAGCAGTCTAGAAATTTTTGAATTTATAAAGCAAATAACAATAAAATCACGGACTGAAGCAAAATTCATAGTATTCCATTAAATTTACTGTGGTCATATTTTAATTAAATGACGACTAAGTTCAAAAGGTAATTTTTAATGAATTTAGGGTATTTTAAAATTATTTTTTTGCACAGAAAATTAAAAAAACAAAAAACAAGTGAATATAAATTTGTACTAAAGTATAATTTTTAAGGGCGACCCATAATAATAAAAAAGATTTAAAAGTAATAATAATAAAAGGAAGTACAATAACGTAATGAAAAATAAAAAAAAAAGTAAAAAAAAAAAAAAAAACTTTACGAAAATAAGAAGAAAAAAAAACACACACGGACATTGAGAAAAAAGATTAAGAAAAGAAAAAGTAAGATATACGGGTTTGAACTGACAACCTTCAGAACATGAGTCCAAAATCTTAACCATCAAGCTATGGTTGACAACTGAAAAGTGATGGTTGCATTTCTAATGTATCCGAGGAAGGGAGCAGACAGCCGTGCAAGTCGCACCGGTTTCCGAGAGAAGCAAAAGCATTCCCGATCGTGCAAGGACGTCTTCAAAGAGGTCGCAGCCGTGGCCAAGATAAGGGGACTGTTAAAGACTGTTAGTTGATTTAAAATAAAGCACCACTTCCGTTACGATAGGAGTAGTAGCAGAAAATAAAAGACCTTATTATCCAAGTGCAGCTATCATACTGGGCGGTGCTAGGTCATTTGTCCCGTTTCACAAAGAACCCCTAAGCTACTGTACATTTTGGCAAATGAATACGATTGTGTAGCAGTCCTAGACTTAAAAACTAGAAAAGGAAAGAGAGGAAAAAAAGGAAGATGAAAAACGATTAACATTTATGGACAAAAGCAAGACGGATCGTTACCGAGCGATGGCTGCAATTCCAAAGAGGGAAATGCAAGGTAGAACTACGCCCAGAAAAGAAACTTCTGTGATGAAAAAGGACATGTAGTAGCTTACTGTCCAAAGAGAGAAGCGAAAGTCCGTTTAAAGATGGCGAAACAAGAAGAGAAAAACAATCAGAAGGTTGCTGAAGAAGGTGCACCATTGATGGTGGGTATTACTGATAGCTTTTGGTTAACGCTATCCTCGGGAATCTTCGTTATGGATGTGAATGTAAATGGGAGATACCAGAAAGCAGTAATAGATAGCGGAGCTGGAGTCACCGTAATCGATGAAGAGTTTGCCAGAAGTCAAAACTTTCAGAGGTGGAAAAATAGACGAAGAGTGAAAATGTGTCATATTGAAACTTCTGGGTCCGTAAAAGTGCGTATGCATATTGCTAATGAACTGTGTGAATTTGACGCAATAGAGGTAAAAGATGTGCCTTACACTTTGATTCTTGGGTGTGACTGGTGTAAACAAAAAGGAGTCCAATTGGATTTTTAATGTAAGAATATAATATTCAATACTAAGACTGGAGTGATTGAAAAAGCAATGCGTTTTTCAAGAAGTGTTGGACGCCCAGTGTTTCTGACAAGTGGCATGTGTAGTAGGCAGAAGATATGCTGCAATGAAGAACTTTATGCTAAACACAAGAATGTCAGAAGTGTGAATAGAGATTGTTTGGCAACAACTGCTCAGAAGTGTGGGAACACAAGAGTACCTCCTCGTCGCATGGACCCTAACAAGGTGAAGCCAATACATATTCAGCTTAGTCGATCTCCAGAGGTTAGGATCAAGCTTCTGCAAAAGGACATGCAGAACAAACCTTCCCCCAGTCAGTTTGTGCAGTGTATGAGTGAGGACAGGTTTTTGAGTACAAACAGAATTCAGAAGCAGAGTAGATACAAGAGACGTCATGATGAGAGAAAAACACCAGTTGTGAGTCTCCAAGTGGGAGAAATCGGGTTAGTGCGATCTAGGAGATTAGTTGGTCAGACGAAGGAACTGTTACCTTGTAATGAGGGTCCAGAGACAACAGTTAAAAAAGTTAGTGAATGAGCCTTTCAAGTAAGGTATCCTGGAAGACGTAGTCTTTGTGACATACTCCACAAAGAACGTTTGCAACCATACGTTACCATAGAGAGGGAAGTGTAAGAGATCATGCAGAGGCTGCATGAACCTTAGGAGGGAGGAAATGTTGCCGGTGGTTTGGGCCAGCTTCCCTCCTAAGGAGTAGACTCGCCCCACCCGGCTTCCCTATAGAGAGTCAACTCATCCACAAGCCAGAGAGAGGCTGTAAATGGCCTTATATAGAGATGCCGAGTCAGACCAGGGTGATCTTCTAGTGGCAGTTAGCCACACTGGGAGTTCCTCCAGCCAGAGAAGAGTGAAGAAGAGATCGTCCTCACAGCAAGCAGCCACAAAGTGCTCTCCAGCCAGGAGAACACTGAAGCCGAGTTAGTTTTGTGGCCGAGAGCCATGAGTGGTCTCCAACCAGGAGAAGTAAAGCAGAGGGCAGTTGAGAGCCACGGGTTGTCTTCAGACACGAGAATCGAGCAGCAGATGGCTACTGGGCAGGAGCCCAAAGAAGAAGCAGCAGTTCAGTTCCTTACATGCCTGGAGCCCTTAGAAGAAATCAGTCAGTGGTAGCCAGCCACCCAGTGTTCCAGTGCAAGTCGCACCGGTTCCCAAGAGAAGCAAGAGCATTCCGGTACAGTCAGGACGTATCCGAGGAAGGGAGCAGACAGCCATGCAAGTTGCACCGGTTCCCGAGAGAAGCAACAGCATTCCCGATTGTGCCAGGACATCTTCAAAGAGGACGCAGCCATGGCCAAGATAAGGGGATTGTTAAAGACTGTTAGTTTGATTTAAAATAAAGTACCATTTCCGTTACATTAGGAGTAGTAACAGAAAATAAAAGACCTTAGTATCCAAGTGCAGCTATCACACTGGGCGGTGCTAGGTCATCTGTCCCGTTTCGCAAAGAACCCCTAAGCTACTGTACATTTTGGCAGATGAATACGGATTGAGAAGCAGTCCTAGACTTAAGAACTTTGACCAAAAGTACAGGCAGCAATATTTTTTTTAAAAATGAATAAAAAAAATACTCTAACTTGAATTTAAAGTTGTACAAGACTAATCGATATATTCTGTTCATTTAATTTGGAGTTTTTGACTAATCTGCAATGTGTGAATGGAAAGGCTCTAAAAATGATTTTGATGTTGCAGAAAGAAAATCAGTAACATCATATTCACACTATTCTTTATTAAATGGTTAACAAGTGAATTTGTCTTGTAACGTCTTGCGGTAGTTCATAAGCGTACATGTAAGGAAGGTTAGGTCAAGGAAAATTACTGCAGTAGAATGTATGGATTAACAAGGCAGCTGGGCCCAATTTTACCTCGTTAATAAAAATGGGAAATAAAGAAAAGATTCAGAGAAAAGAATCGGTGATTGTCTGTGAAGCTAGGGGGAGGATAGGGGACTGTTTTGTAAACAAAGCTGGAGGGGCTTTGTTTACACCACTAGACCACCAGTCTATCCGGGTCTGAGGGGCGACATCGAAGGGTGGCTGATGAAACAGGCCTGGGGCATCCACCACTTAACTCAGCACTCCTTCTCAAAGCTGGCCGGAACAAGGAACAATAAACAAATTATTGAGTTAAAATGGATTATAACTAATGAGTAATACAGGTAACTAATTTAGAAAACAAAAGGAGATTTAATAAAGAATAATATATGTATTTACAGGTAGATGAATATAATGAGAGTATTGTTAGTTTACAATGTTTTTAAGTTTACAATGTTTATAAATCTGGCAGTTTGTGTTTAGATTAATTCAGTAACGGTAGTGTTTTGATAAGTTTTGAACTAATAGAAACTGAAAGTAATGTATTAATTG
>JAFIDM010000179.1:1996435-2047218 GCA_023159025.1 Thereuonema tuberculata
CTCTCAAACATCTTCTAATGGAGACTCAAAGAACTGAGCTGAAATATTGAATTAATTCCAATCAAAGTAGAAAAATACCTCATCAAAGTTTACATTATTTATACATTTCATTTCATACTGATTATATTGAAAGATGTCAAGCAAGTCACATTTGTTAGAGGAAAAGAAAAGTTAAAGTTAAATGTTAGAAAGAAAGGAAAAGATATTACCTAAACAAATAGGCAGTGGTCCAGGCTAATTCCAATGCTTGCCGCATCAAAAAACCACCAAAAACTTTATTGTAGAAATTCCTCGCCTGAAATTAATTCAAAATTATTGTTAAGAAATTAGCACGAAAACCATAAGAAACCAAATAAACAGAGATTAGTACAGGTCAGAAGAAATGAACTGGAAATTAAAAAAATAATAATTTCAAATACATAAGCGTACTTCAATTACAGTTACTTCTGTGGAACGCTGCAGCTGAAATCAAAAATTATACTTTTTTTTTATGTATACATTTTTTACGAAATATTTCCCATAATTTATAATATTTAATTCAATTCATTTTAGACAAATTAATTAAGTAAATTCAAAGATCTGTAAAAATTTACAACAGGATGAAAGGGATATGAAGTCATAGAATAAACAGATAATAAGACAAATGATTCTGAAGGTCAGTGAAAATGGGAAGGCGGAGGTCATAAAGGCTGTCAAGATTAGAGCTGTGAAGAAGTTAAAATCATGGGATGTAAAGATCAGAAAAGCAAAAGGATTCGAGAATCATAAATTGAAAAAAAAAAATGGTTCTGAAAATAGGGATGTATCACAACGTAAAGAAAGACAAAACAGTTGAACATTAAATTACTAAAAAATGAAGTCAAAGGGTTGAGAGGATAAAAGTGCCTAAACTAAAAGAAGTTTGCTTGAACAATTGTAACCATTTTTTAAAAGACTATAAGAAAAATCTCATCTAATATATCATTTGCACTTTGGAATTTAGAGACTTTACCGGCAACATGTACAGAAAGATATTTAACATCATTCAAAAACACACTCACTAAAATGAGTCTTAAAATTAGAGCTAAGAAGTTTAGATTTAAAGAAAACAAAAACTGGGAAGTAGGTCTTATACAAATCCCTAAGTTAAAAACAAAGTTTAAAATAAATTTAAGGAACCCTTTTCTCTTTTATCAGAAACAACCCAATAGATTCCTATGGTGTCACTAGCTTTCACTTGTAATAATTGATTGATTGCATTTTATGGCGAAATAGTCCTGATGACCAATAGCCATTATGACTAACAGCAATTATGACCAGTAGCCATTATGACTAACAGCAATTATGACCAGTAGCCATTATGACTAACACCAATTATGACCAGTAGCCATTATGACTAACACCAATTATGACCAGTAGCCATTATGACTAACAGCAATTATGACCAGAAAAGCTCAAACAATTAAATGAAACAAATAAAACATTTAAAATAGAACCATAAGCATCATGATATAAAACAGAAATGATGGCAAATGAATAAAAACAAAGCAAAAAGTTAAAATACTACTAAAGTGTAGTCAGAAAACATGGTAAAAATCACAAACTGTAAAAATATGATAATGATCATATCATAGACCGAAGACTGGTTAGGATGAGATCCATGTCATGTTCCTCCATCTTGTTCTATCCTCCGCCTTGTTCTATCCTTGCATGTTTGTGTTATAAAATTATTGCGAGGCCTTCCTCTTCTTCTATCTTCACTTGGAATCTTCCCCTCTAGAACTCTCTGTACAGGATTATTGTGTCTCAAATCATGTCCCAGCCATTTTAATCGTCTTCTTTTAATTATAAATAACAGACATCATCTTCTTCCAAAAAAATATATTTAAAATATATTTAATTTGTTTGCTTTCACGGCTGTTTCGTCCTTATTAGGACTCATCAGCCAGATTTAGCTTTGTTGATCAAGCTCAGAATGCGAGAAAGCCTATGGTTCCTTCTCCCGCTCTCGGACGGGGGACTCGACAAAAAGCAAACGACGAAAGAAAAATTGCTGTAACCAATACAGAATAATTACCTAAGCCCACTAAGCACTGGGCACAAAAGGCATTTAATAAAAGAATAATATTTTCATATTACATTTAATGCAACCTTCTTACATATTAATTTTTTGCCTTTGCGTTAGGCTTATCCTTTTATTAAATACCTTTTGTGTCCAGCGCTTGAATTTGAAGAAATTGGAAAGTGATGAAAGAGATACAATATCTTCTTATTAAAAGTAAAAGTAACATATAGAGAAATATTATGTTTAAAAAACAGATAAAAACATGAAAAGCAGGACACTCAACTAAAATATTTTGAATAGCTCAAATGTCACTGCATGTAGGGTCAATCCATATGAAATCAACCAAAGGGTGTTGATGACATATTTTATTTTATTTCTGATAGATGTATATATAAACAGAAATTGTACTAAGAGTACAAAACGATTTTTTTTAAAAAATTATTATTACTACTTTGGCTTTTAGAGGCCATTTTGTATATGAGGGTCGGCCGTTTTTGGCGTTTTCAGAGGTTGGTGATAAGTTAAATAACTTTTTTGTTTATTAAGATATCAACTTGAAATAAAAACCATCTTATTCTAAATGAAACCATCTACAATCATGTTATGATCAAAAATGTGTTATGTTGTAAGGAAATAACCTAATGTGTTTTCGATTAGAATAAATTGAAGAATTTAGGAAATTTTTTTCAAAGAAGGGATTAAACACAACTTTAATGTTTTTTCCCCTTAAAAATTTAATAGAGGACAAGACTTAAAAAAAATTTGATACCTTTTAAATGCCACCTTTAGGTTTTACAGGCCTTCAAATATCGCAATTTGTCCAATTTTCAAACAGACATATCTCAAATAGGGGCTGAATCAAAAAAATCTACAATTTTCAAAAAATACCCTTCTAGTACCTGGTAATAAACACATGAAATTTCATAATTGTGTTTTAATCAGAAGTATTTTTTTTTAATTAAAGAGAAAAGAAAAAATACACAGTAGGATGCACATTGATGCAGACTCCTAAAGTATTAAAACACTAAAAAAAACACGTACCTAATAAACTAACCTATTCTAGGCCTATATGTACAAAATGTGTAAACTGTAAATGATATCCAGAGCTACCATTGGAGTAACCCTCAAGTTACCTTGCATCCTTTTGTATATTATTACCTGCATGATGGTGAAATGTGCCACAGAAGCCTTTGTGCTATAAGTGACTGTTTGGACCATAGTACTGCGACTGTGCACTGATTTTAAAAACATTTGACTGAAGATATAAAAAAAAAAATATTGTTTATTTTAGTGATGGAGCTGGCAGCCAGTATAAAAACAAAAAAAAAAAACCCAAAAAACTTTGAACATTTGCAACCACTCTAAAGACTTTGGTCTTGAAGCAAAGTGGCATTTTTTTTGCCACGTCGCATGGGAAGAATGCCTGTGATGGTATTTGAGGGACCACAAAAAGGGCTGTCTCTAGGTGTAGTTTGCAAAGACCTTATTCAGACCAGATAACTTCAGCTGAAGAAATGTTTAAGCTTTGTTCTGAAGAAACAACAGGATTTCCTACATTTTAGTACCTTTACAAGAAGTTAAAACAAATAAAGCAAAGCTGAGCCAAGAACATGTCACAAGTTTCTAACACAAAATCCCAGTGTGATGCAGTGTTATGTTCACTCAAAAAGTGAAACTTACTAATACAGTGAACATAATGTTTCTGTTCTACCATATCTTGAAACTGGGTCTTTCAAAATAAATGACATTTTGGTATGTGTTTATCATCAGAACTGGTGGATTGGTGAAGTTAAAAATGTGAGTATCGAAAACGGTGACTTGATGATTCATTTTTATCATCCACATGGGCCTCAAACATCATTTAAAATTTCCAACACTGAAAGAGTGTAGGTACCAGTGACAAATGTTTTGAGGAAACTATCACCATTGGAGTTTACAACCATGACGGGCCGGGGCTACAACATAACTGAAAAATTATGTCAAGAAATTTCTCCACTGCTCAATTCAGTGATGACCTTTGGACAACTAGAGTAAAGTAAATAAAATGACGTGATCATGCCCAAAGACAAGTATAGTTTATCATTTACAAGAGTTTAAAAATTGCAGTATTTTTTTGTGATGTGAAACTGTGATATCAACAAATTATATCATGTTTAAGTAATGGTACTTACCTAGTTTTCACAAAGATATTCATTCTATACGTTTAAAATCAAAATAGTGTTAATGGCCGAAATTTTACAACAAGTGTGTGATGATCGGCGTGCAACAAACCAAGTGCCATCCACGTTGAGTTGGCATACCATTGTTAACAAAAGCCGATGATGTGTTTTGTTACAATAATGAAGTGGTTGCTATGGATTCAGTCAGTTGGTCAGTTGTGCTAGTAAAAAGAAGAGCTTTCTCAGGATGGAAGTTTCTTCTTGTGTGTGTTATTCGCTAGTGTATGTATAGAATCCACATGATTAACCAGTGTTTTAGTGATGTGTGTCTATGTTAATGTTCCAGTTAAGTGAGCAATTTTAGTGCTGCAAGTTTGTGAAAAAAGGCTTTTCACAAACACAAATAATGTATGTTTCCAAGACAATGGAAACATCGTTAGTGCCATTGAAACCGGAATGAAGGTAGCCATGTTGACTACTGTTTGGATCTGATGTTAGTTATATGGACATCAAGTTTACCGAGTCTACCTCTTGTGATTCAGTGCATTGATAAGTTCCACGATTCCAAGAAGCAAGAATTCGTGAGTATGAACTTTCATTGTTTTTTTTGGGTGCGAGAGCATTCCAACCCTAAGACTAATGGACAGTTTGAATTCCAACAGTAGAATCTTCTAAGGATTTATGTAATTTGTAGCAGGGTTAATTGCATCGAGCAGAATCCTGTAATGCAGAAATTTAATTTGAAAAGACTACAAGTTATTTAGAACTCATAAGGAACTGGAACTTTGTTTTTAAGACATACGATTGTCTAATCGGATACTAAAGTCAAAAGTATGACTACATTAGTATTGTACTTCTATTATTAAAGATTTTATTTGATGAATGTAAAGAAAGATTTCTACCCTAGAATTAAATTCTCTTATTTTTGATTTACTGATTTGTGTGATTACTGTTCGCAAAGCTAATTTCTTGATAACCTTATATTAATTAGATTAATTAGAGACTAATCCGTCCATTCTAGGATTGTAATTATATGGTTTTTACATTTCCACTCTGATAAACGCATTTTGTGGAAGCATTGCAAGTTTAAAATCCACATTTTTTAAGGTTTCAATGCACAAAAAGGATTGAATATACAGTAAAGTGTAAGTAGGCATATGTTTTGTTTTTCAGTTATTTTAATGTATTTTTTAATATTTTATATAGTTGTGTATGTATTTAAACATATTCATGGATAGTCTTTATTTATAGTTTACACATTTTGTACATATAGGCCTAGAATAGGTTAGTTTATTAGGTGTGTTTTTTTAAGTGTTTTAATACTTTAGGAGTCTGTGTTAATGTGAATCATACTGTGTATTTTTGCTTTTTTCTTTAATTAAAAAAAATGCTTCTGATTCTGAAGGTGGGATTAGTAATCCTTCAACCCAAAATAAATTAGCAGAGCAGATTAGATATCACTGTAAAACTTTATTTGTACAATTTAAAATTGAAACTATTTAAATTAATTCTTTTATTCTTTGATAATAGTTCATTAATATCAAAAGTTCTTGATAAGTTTACAGGGCCAAATATTGTCCGATGCGTTCCTACTTCTCGTTGTGAACACACCCGCTCTTCCAAATGTAACTGTTCTAATTTCACTAATATTCACTTTAAAACTTATCACTTTACTGGATTTCACTTCCATAATATTCAGCTACTTTTAAAACTGAAGCACAATAAATAAATTGAAGACACTTACTTCAATTAATATGCACTCCTCATGCGTATCCAGTTGGTATTCGATGTCAGGGTTGATTTGTCCCTTTCATTACAAACGAATGCCTTATTCACCGTTTTGAATTCCTACATACGAATTCAATAATTAAGTTGACTGGAATCTTCCTTCTATCGAAGCACTGATAAGTTGAATTCTGTCGAATAAAATTAATCCATTTCTCGGATCCACAGGAGATATTTTTCCCTACTGGTTCGATGACAGTCTTCCTTGAAAACTTTTCGGCTGGCCTTCGATTTGCAGGATTTAGTCCCAGAATATTTCGTTGGAGAAGGACTCGTTTAATCCAATTAATTTCAGGTGGGCACTTTCGGGAAGTAATTTCTTCTCTTCGGTTACGCTTAGTAAACTTTCAGGTAAACTTCTTAAGCTTCAACCGTTCTACTGCTCGTCCAACAAAATGCGTTAGCCTTGGTTGTACTGCCCCTTCTGAATTTGCCTTTCGTTTGCCGTCTTCACAGGTTTTCTTAAGACTTCTTCAGTCTTCGTTCCTTGGCTCCTTTCTTCGGGAAAATGGACGTGGCCGGCTGGAACAAGAAGTGAATATCTTTGCCGGCTCCCACTCTAACTGACTTCAGTTGGGTTCTGCCGCCACTTTTATCTTTAACTTATTTGCATAATTTTGCATATGCATTGCAGTGTTGACTTTTAAAACTAATAATTTACTTTTATTAATTTTATTTTCAACTGTATTAGCTTAAAAATTATTTTTTAAAGCAAAAATAAAAAAAATATATTTTATTTTTTTTACTTTCAATCCACAAAACACAATGATGAAATTTCGTGTGTTTATTACCAGATACTGGAAGGTATTTTTCTAAAATTTCAGATTTTTTGATTCAGTCCCTTTTGAGATATGCCTGTTTGAAAATCGACAATTTTGGACAAATTGCAATATTTGAAGGCCTGTAAAACCTAAAGGTGGCATTTAAAAGGTATCAAATTTTTTTTAAAGTCTTGTCCTCTATTATATTTTTAAGGGGAAAAAACATTAAAGTTGTAATTTAATCCCTTCTTTGAAAAAAAATTTCCTAAATTCTTCAATTTATTCTAATCGAAAACACATTAGGTTATTTCCTTCAACTTAACACATTTTTGATCATAACATGATTTGTAGATGGTTTCATTTAGAATAAGATGGTTTTTATTTCAAGTTGATATCTTAATAAACAAAAAAGTTATTTAACTTATCGCTAACCTCTGAAAACGCCAAAAACGGCCGACCCTCATAAACAAAATGGCCTCTAAAAGCCAAAGTAGTAATAATAATTTTTTTAAAAAAATCGTTTTGTACTCCCAGATGTATATATAAACAGAAAATGTACTATGGTATCAAAAATAAAATAAAATATGGCAGCAACAAATTATTTTTTTATTGGTTGATTTCATATGGATTGACCCTATAGCCTATACGGGGGGTGGAGGGGCTGTTCTTGAAAAAGCAGAAACTGGTCAGATACCTTGGTGCATCAAATAAGAAGGCATAGTAAATTAACATCACCTAACAAAAACACATCTATTTGCAGGAGGCGACAAAACAGGACAAACTCAATGAAGTTTATTAGAATGCAGCTGATTCCATTCTTATTGTAAAAGATCTTCAATAGAAAACAATCGATGATACAAAGTCACTAGTGGTACTGGAGTTGAATTCACTGGAAAGGTGGCGGCAGAAATGGCCATAGAATTTACAACTGTTTCCAGGAACCAATGTGGCTAGTATCAGCATGAAACACGAGTGTTTTGTTTCAAGCAGTTCAATAAACCAAATACAGTTAATAAAATAGGATAGGCTGGAAGTGTCTGACTCCAAAAATCTCACTGTAAATAAAAATACTGAAGATCCCTTCATGGAGTACATACTGAAATGCCATCAAAATGGGACACAACTTCACAGAGAAAACAGAAGCCTCCTTAGGTACATGAACAGAATACCTATGACTCAGTGAATAAAGACAGCTCCAACTTATGATGATCGGTGAAAGCCACCTGTATAAAAGATGTGAAATTCTAGATGACAGAATAAGTGATCCAAGAGCAGAGACTGGATGATTGAGAGATGTATCTGTGCTTCACTATAGGTCCAGATTGAAAATTGTAGTTAACTTTGAAATAATTGCAAATGCAGCAGGTGATCTAAATAATAAAGCTATTTATAGGTTTGTAAGATGAAATGAATTTATCTTCATCTAAGATCAAAAGGTAAGGATGATGAAAGGATGATTGGTAAAAAAGTTGGGGAGAACTTTCTGATTCATGAGCTGGATTCTTGGTACGAGATACAATGCAAGATTAAGCCTATTGATTGAGATTTGATGATGTTTCATACGTGCCTGCATAGAATCTTTCAAATGTAGAAATGTGAAATGACCGAAGACATAAACTGAGTGTTTGATGACCTGTATATCGTGAAAAGTAGTTGAATTATTAAATTTATTGGCATCTTTCTTGTTATAACAAGTGCACACATAAGTGTATGCTGGATAGATTTCAGGTCAAACAGAATAAGCTAACTTGTATAAGCTAACAAAATTCCATTCCACTAGTGGTGGTAGGGGTGACATCTACGTGAATATGATTAATCCTATATGTACAAGATCCCAACTGAGGAAAAAAAAATACCTGTTTCTTTTGTGACAAGCAAGAAGCTAGAAAGCATCCTTTACCAGGTTTTCTGCTGAAGTTGTAGGTAATAAAAAAACCAAACAAATGGTATTGGGTAGTACAAACAGCAAATGGAAAGCTAGATTATCATGCATGTTTCAACAAACATTTCAGAAATGCCATCTGACACTTGTAACAACCTTAAAGTCTTTGCCAAGTATTGCAAAATATACAAGTTAGACAGAATTCAGTAGACTGCCTATAGGTGAAAAGCCTCTCAGATGAAAAGTTATTCCCAATGGCAGATGCTAAGAAAAGCTATAGGCAAATCTGTTACTCCATAGGTTTTAAAGAGGAAGATATGATTTCGAGAAATTCTATGAAAGCTCTTATTGAAAATCAACTTTGCTATTTATGAACATGTTATTGATGTGTAGTGGAAATGACAGAGACTAATGCCGTGGTTTAGTCTAAAGCATACACACCGTTTATTTACAATTATGTACAGGTTTATATACAAATGGGATCGGATTTCAAGAATCTCTCTCTAGAGCTTTCTGTCTGGTCTGCTACTCGGAGAGCGTGAGCTGCGACGCTTCCTGTTCAGTCCGTTACTTTGTGAGAAGACAAGACACGTCGCTGATTGGTCCCCCGATTCGGCCAATCACAGGACATTAATTGGCCACTCGAGAGGATTTCTCAACTTTATATCAATATTCCACATCCCATGTCCAAAAAAAAAATAATAATAAATAAAATAAAACTACAGTGTATTATGTTGAAATCAATAATGTGATTTAATATGCAAAAAGTTACAATTTTTTTTATCATTTTTTTTTATGGAGTAACAGTTACAAGCTTTTTTTATCAGGTGCCAAAGTGCTAACGAAAGAAAACAAGTAATGAACACTTTTCAGATTTCATAACACAGGATCAACAGCAATAGCACAAGAAGTGTCATTGTTTATCAACTGGACTATTGGTGGGAGCAAAATGTTTGACTGCATGGAATTTAACAGTTTATAGCAGACTTATCATCACTCTATAGAAACTTTCAAATTATATGACAAATTTCATTTCTAACATCACACCAAATTTAAATGTAAAGACTACATTTAATATGAAAAAGCAAATTTTCGAAAAGATTACACGTCTTTTCGAAAATTTGCTTTTTCATATTAAATATAGTCTTTACATTTAAATTTGGGGTAATGTTAGAAATATTTAATAGTAGAAGAATTAGGAGAAGAGATCTACTAAAAAACTATGGGAACTTTACAAATTTCATTTCTATAATGAGCCAAAGCTCAACTGAAGACCTACAGATCTAAAACTATTGAAAGAGTCAATTTGGGATAGTGCTTATGGAAAGCAAACAAAATGCTACTTTTGATTCAGACACATCTTCTTCAAGCTTCTCAAAAGATGATGATTGTGATGGTAATAATCTACATGATGATGCAATGATTATTGTATCCCAAAATCAAACTAATGCAAGTCCATATTTTGAATGCAACATTGCAAGATGCACCTAAAATGATGATTCTAATATATGCAATGCAAAATTATATCAGCGTTTGATTGAAATATTCAGTTCAGCTGGCTTTTTGATGTATTTGCAAATTTCATAAAACACATTTACGAAAGTGTGTCAAAGTGTATTGCGACATTAAATCTGACTTTCAGCAAATAATAATTTCTCAGACATATGTTCATTTTTCTTGAGACCTGCTAAGCTACACATTCATGTATGTCTTGTGATGGAAGCAATATTCTTCTGAATTACGCTTAGTCTGGTTCATTCTGACACTGTCCAACAAATTATAGTAGAGAAACATATTCTACGTGTACTTGAAGCCCACAAATGATTACTTGTAGCACTTTTTGAGTATTATCAGGGATAGTCAATCAATCCATCTCCAGACATATTTAAGTAGGTAGCAGAATTGATACTGGAATATAACATAAAACAAGACATTGAAGAACTGCTTGTAATCTTTAGGTAAATAAATTGACTGTAAAAAATGAAAGAATTTGACTGTTAAGAAGCAATCTCATGCAGCATTTGCTATATGAATACATGATAATGGTGGATTCATTGTTACAATTAATAAGATCTATATAACATGGTGATTCAATGCACACATTTTATCAGTAGAATTGTAAATTCCTTTGCATTAGATTTGCAATTATTTCTAATTATTCTGGGATGATAATTTATAATTTCACAGAAACGAGTGCTTTGAAAACAAGAGATCCTTTAATTTGGAAAAAGTTTGAAGAAAACTGGATACAACAGAAGCAAATAACAATCCATTCTGTACTGTTGTAGCTGATAAAATCCTAGAACATCAAAACTGAGTCATAACGGTTACTGAACATTTAACAAGCATTACACAGCAGCTGTTGCACCATAATTTTTAACACTAAGAGTGCTAGATCAAAAATTTGCACAGGCAAGTAGACAGCCCAAACTTCCATCTGACTCTTCTAAATGTAAGGCTGCATTACATTCGTCTCCACACATTAACCTATGATAATGAATGCAATATTATCCCTCAAAAGCTCAGAATTTCTTCCTGGACTCACCTGACTGACAACTGAAGAACAGTATTCATTCTCATGAAAGCTTCAAATCTCATTTCACCTTCAAGAATTAAAGTGATAATAATTTTTTAGAGCTAATTTTTTTTCTTCTTTAAAATGAACTCAACTTATTTTCAAGTCAGACAAAACTTACCAGACATCAGCATGATTTTATCCTTGTCAATTTGATATCAATTATTCTCAATGGAAGTTGAAGTGGCACAGTGGGAATTATTCATCTAAAGGTCATTTATGATGAAGCAAACATTCCCAACATTTCTACATTAAATCTTCCATTTGCATCCTACTAACAACTAAAGAATGATGAACAACTTAAAAAGAATTCTTGATGATATCTTTCCCTAATGGCAGTGCAAATGCCCCATCTAATGTGGTCAACTTATAAAATTGTATTCTCATCTAAAATGAACTTTGCTTACTACAAGGAAGTTTTCCATTTTACATTAACCCATTCCATTTCTGTTAAATAATTTATATAGTAGTATTTGAAGAATCCATTGTCTACCAAAGATGACAGAATCAATACATATCAAAGCCCCACTAAAATCTTGCCTTAGCACCAATGAAAGAAGAGTTCCAAAAACAATCAATCCATCAATGATTTGATTTGCTAATAAATGTAACAAACTGTCATCAATAGACAGGATTATCTCTGTGACAAGCTTTTAGAACTTTTAGCTGAAGGTGTCTACAGGAATTATCACAACAAACTTTACATTTAACTAGTTTATAAAGATGAAGTCGTCATAAAATCTAACAAATTTCTAAGCCATCTTCTCATGCAAGGATCTCCCGATTAGATTATGGCTACAATCTATAAATCTGAAGTTCTGTTACACCTAATTATAACTGCTCATGGTATCCACTCCCCCCAGGCCAAATAATCATAAATTTATAGATCTCTGTTTCAGCAAACAGAATCACCCTCTGAATTCTGTGCATTTCCTAAATAATATACATAATCACTAGCAAAATACTGCTTGTGAGGTTTGATGTAAATAATTTATTCATCTGTATCTCTATTCAAAATGGATTACGACTCATCAAAGAATGCTTAATTAATAGAATAAAAGCAATGGAATTGAAATGACTGTTGTTATGATCTGTCTTAATAACCTTTGTCAAATAACGCCAACCTTTCTTTTTCAATCATCAGAGGTTTACAACCAATTCACATTTTTTTAAAGTACAGTCTATAGTATTCGGGGAGACGGTACACAAATAAATATTTCTATATCATCTACGATTCTTCCCACTACTATGTTCAGAAATCTATAGCTCTCCACATATACTCCTAATGTGACTGTCGGCAAAGTTACTGCAAATGAAACTCTCTGGTATTTCCCACATCATAAAAGAGAGATAGACGCCTTTTATGATATGGGAAATACCCAGAGTCTCATTTGCAGCTCTCCACATGCTATGAGGGGTGATCAGAAACTAAGGTTACAAGGCCGATATTCCTGGAGTTTCGTCCATTGTAGAGAAATTAGTACTGTGCGGTAATTCTAATACATGCAGTTGGCAACTGTGCAGAGTTTCAGCCACCCGCCATCTACAGTGCTACCGATAGGTAAACACAAATGGAATACTCGTTTGGAAACCTGGTCTTGCGAAGAAATCTGTGCTGTTTCTCGATTTCTGTAGGCGAAACATGTAACCACGGCTGAAATTCACCGGCAGCTGGTAGAGGTTTACGGAGAGACTGTAATGTTTCGTCAGCATGTCACAGAATGGTGTTGAAAGTTTGCGGCTGGTAGAGAAAACATCACCGACGAGGATCGCAGTGGCCGACCCAGCGCTGTATCAACAGATTTGAACACAGCTCGTGTGGAGGAGCTGATTCAGGACAACAGGAGGATCATGTTACAGCATATGACGGTAGAATTGGGAATGTCGTTTGGAAGTATTAGTCACATTGTTCACGATATTCTGCAGTACTGGAAAGTTTGTTCCCGATGGGTTCCACGAAATCTGTCCAACCAACACAAGGAGAAGTGCATGGAGGTAAGTCTGCAATTTTTGCAATGGTTCTCTACGGAAGGGGACAGTTTTCTTCATCATATTGTCACGGGTGACAAAACATGGCTCCACGACTACACCCCCAGCAGTAAGCGGTCATCAATGCAATGGAAACACCCCTCCTCTCCAAAGATAAAGAAGTTTAAGGTGATGCCATCTGCCTCTACTGTGTTTTGGGACAGCGCAGGTGTCATACTTGTGGAGTTTTTGGAAAGGGCATCCAGTGAGCTCTGACCGATACTACGAGACCTTGATATGATTGCGCGAAGCAATCAGGAGGAATTGGCCAGGACTTCTCACTGAGGGAGTCATCTTCCTTCACGACAACGCGCGACCTCATACAGCCCAAAAGACCACAACGCTATTGAAGCAGTTTTGCTGGGATATCATCGGCCACCCTCCCTATAGCCCGGACCTCGCTCCCAGCGACTTTCACCTGTTTCCTCACTTAAAAGAGCACCTAGGAGGCCGATGATTCACTTCAGACGAGGAGGTAAAACACTTCACGACAACGTGGCTGAACACGCAAGGACAGGATTTATACCAGGAGAGAATATTCAAACTCATCTCATGAAGCGACAAGTGTCTAAACCGATATGGAGACTATGTTGAAAAATAATCTAATGTATGTAGTATCAGGCGGCTGTATTGGTTGTATGAAATAAAATGTGCACGTTTCACTGCAGACTTTGTAACCTTAGGTTCTGATCACCCCTCGTATTACGTCATGATCTCTCTTGTGGTTCTTCTACTGAATTGTTAATCTCTGAAATCAATAGGCTTCCTTTAATAGCAAGGCATTTAACAACATCAAAGTGTCAACTATGTCTCGGTTATTTTTAACTTTTTGTTTATTTTAATTCCTCTATTTTCCCCACCTTTGTTTTGCTATTTTTTTCTTCTTCTCGTAGTCTGTTTTAATTTCTCTTCTTTTATTCTGTTTTTTCTTGTTCCCATGAGTTTTTTTCCTTTGTGATTCTTTGTATCGTCTTTTCTTGCAACTTCGTTTTTCTGTAACTTTGTATCCTTTGCCTTTTCATTTATTGTTGTCACGTGATTTTCATTGTTTTGCTGCATTTTCTATTTTTGAATAATAAATATAAATATCGGAGCTGTCGAGTGATGACGATGTTTATTTTTCAGTCTCCGTTGTATCTATTCCAATGATTTTTGAGTTTATTGTAATATTTAAGAGAATCAATGGAGTAGAAAGTTAAGAGGCGGCAACTTAAACACCCCCTCCTTTGTTTTGTGGACTATAGTTGTGGATTAAATTTCATAAGGAAAAAACTTTATTTTGTGATGTGATTTTCATTTATTTAAAAGTTCACCAGTGTTCGATATCATCTTGGTGAATGAGAAAACGATGCTTTTTCTTATAACTGTTGACACTTCCTGTGCCGAGCGGATTCTGCTCAATCGACACGAAGAAGCTGCCATGTACCACAGTGGAGGTTACCAGGAAACAGCGACTCAAGAGTCGGATGATGTTCCTTGTGGCACAGTGCAGGTCATCGGAAAACAACGAGAACATTGTACTGAATGATTTATGTGCAGTGTTTTGGTGAAGTTTCTTCTGAGTGTGTTTAGTGATTTTGTGCTACGTCAGTTGGGATCCCAATTCATTGCTGTTGATGAAAAACTGCTGACAGTAAGTGATGTTTCTTTTGGTAGAAAACTTGCAACAAACGTCAATTTCATTTTAGTGTTTGTTTTTTTTAAATTTATCCAAGCCCTTCTTTTTTTTCGAACACTAAAAGGAAGAAGGAAAGTAACAGACTTAGGCTTTAACTGAACTTTCGACAGTTTTGTATCTGTTTGTGATTTTATGTTTTACTAATGTATTTCCCCTTTAATTCCTTTTTTTTTATTGATTTGTATTTCCCATTTCTTTTGCATCATTAAATGCTTATCATTTGCTTCCATTTTAATCTTGTCTTTGCTAATTTCATTCATTTAAAATTTGTTTTCTTTCTCCCAGCGAAAAGCTGGTAGCAGAGATATATATTTTTTTTATTTCTTTTATTGTTTATCGAGAATCCATTTTCTTGGTGACAAAGACAAGATTAAAATGGAAGCAAAACAACACAAATTTAATGATGCAAAAGATAAGGGAAATACAAATCAATAAAAAAAAAGGAATTAAAGGGGAAATACATTAGTAAAACACAAAATTACAAACAGATCCAAAACCGCCGAAAGTTCAGTTAAAGTCTAAGTCTGTTACATTCCTTCTTCCTTTTAGCGTTCGAAAAAAAAGAAGGGCTAAATTACATTGGATAAATTACAAAAAAAAAAAACACACTAAAATGAAATTGACGTTTGTTGCAAGTTTTCTACCAAAAGAAACATCACTTACTGTCAGCAGTTTTTCATCAACAGCAATGAATTGGGATCCCAACTGACGTAGCACAAAATTACTAAAAACACTCAGAAGAAATTTAACACTTCACCAAAACACTGCACATAAATCATTCAGCACAAAGTTCGCCGTTGTTTTCCGATGACCTGCACTGTGCCACAAGGTAGTTTATCCCCATCGCCTGAATCTTAAGATTCTATTTCCTGGTAACCTCCATTGTGGTACAGGGCAGATTCTTCGTCTCGGACGGACTCTTGGATCGCTGTTTCCTGGTAACCTCCACTGTGGTACATGGCAGCTTCTTCGTCTTGGATGGACTTTTGAATTGCTATTTCCTGGTAACCGCCACTGTGGTCCAGGATAGCTTCTTCGTCTTGGATGGACTTTTGGATTGCTATTTCCTGGTAACCTCCACTGTGGTACACGGCAGCTTCTTCATCTCGGACAGACTTTTGGATCGCTATTTCCTGGTAACCTCTACTGTGGTATTCGGCAGCAGCTTGATCTCAGATGGACTTTTGAATCGCTATTTCCTGGTAACCTCCACTGTGGTACATGGCAGCTTCTTCGTGTAGATTGGGCAGAATCTGCTCGGCACAGGAAGTGTCAACAGTTATAAGAAAACGCATTGTTTTCTCATTCACCAAGACGATATCGAACACTGGTGAACTTTTAAATAAATGAAAATCACAACACAAAATAAAGTTTTTTCCTTACAAAAATTAATCCACAACTATAGTCCACAAAACAAAGGAGGGGGTGTTTAAGTTGCCACCTCTTAACTTTCTACTCCATTGATTCTCTTAAATATTACAATAAACTCAAAAATCATTGGAATAGATATAACAGAGACTGAAAAATAAACATCGTCATCACTCAACAGCTCTGACATCTATATTTATTATTCAAAAATAGAAAATGCAGCAAAACGATGAAAATCACGTGACAACAATAAATGAAAAGGCAAAGGATACAAAGTTATAGAAAAGCAAAGTTGCAAGAAAAGACGGTACGAAGAATCACAAAGGAAAAAAACTCAGGGGAACAAGAAAAAAAGAATAAAAGAAGAGAAATTAAAACAGACAACGAGAAGAAGAAAAAAATAGCAAAACAAAGATGGGAAAAATAGAGGAATAAAAATAAACAAAAAGTTAAAAATAACCGTGACCACTATCTTTTCTATAACACTAAAAAAAAAATTTTGCCACCAAAATCATTCATAAGAGAAGCCAAAATTTTTCCTACCAATGTTTCAAATTCACCTATAAGATCATGAAACATTCAAAAAAATAAAACTTTCAGTCTGTTGGTGTTGAAAGTTTTCTAGTCGTAATATTTGTGAAATGAAATATTTTTTCTGATGACTTCAATGAAAATGGGAAAAAAAGGTCATGAACTGTATCTGTGATCTTTTGTTCTCACAATAATGACTTTAAAGGTAGGGTTTGCTTGTAGCTCCATGAGTCGCTGGCTGCAATTACAGCCCTCTCCATCCCCTAAAGTCACTGGGCTTGAGTTTCCAATGGGGGCGGCATTGTTGTAATTGAGGACTAAAGCCGTCTTTCTCTTCACAACTGTGAATGTGCCCTAGGACTCCGGGATGAACCAGTCTTCATGACTGCAGGTGACTGCTGGAACTAGTTTCTCTAGCTTTCTATAAGCCAAAGTATCGAAATAAATCGTGTTTTGAATTCTTATTTTTTTTTTTT
Organism: Thereuonema tuberculata; assembly: GCA_023159025.1. Taxonomy (NCBI): domain Eukaryota; kingdom Metazoa; phylum Arthropoda; class Chilopoda; order Scutigeromorpha; family Scutigeridae; genus Thereuonema; species Thereuonema tuberculata. The sequence continues at coordinate 2,013,723 of JAFIDM010000179.1, forward strand.
TTGAAATAAATAAATACAAGTTGTGCAAAGCAATGCATCATATATGAATTGTAAGAAAGACCTCGTTTTAAAATTTTCTTCTGTTGCAGATCTCAGTGGAGTTACAAGATGTTGGAAGCTCACGCTCTGCCGCCCAGCAGAATTTGAATCTAGATGTGCGGATAGGCCTAAATTCAAGTTGACACTTATTACAGAAATTTATAAACATAAGGGAATTCAATAAAAAAAGTAGATCCTCAAATGACATAAATAATGTATTATTATTATTGTATTTTTTTTAAACTTATTATTTCGAAAATATGTTTGACTTTAAGTTAATATTCTATATAATTTAATAAGCATATGAATTTATGTTTGAGAAATGGAGTTTTTTTACCATTATAATGAAATAACACAATAAAACTTTTTTTTTTTTTTTTTAGCTTTTTTTAACTGAAAAATTGAATCTTACTGGAATATTAAATGAAAATATAATAATTAAAAAAGAACTGATAATGAAGATTCTAAATTATTCATGATTTAATTGGGCTTTGATTCAATATATTTTTAAATATTTCTTTTTATTGTGTTGCGAAATTTCATAAATTTCACTTGAAATAATGTTTTAATGTAATGTTTTCAATTAAAGTTAATTTCCCTCCCAATGATGGAGTTTATTTTTTGGAGTTACTTAAAGTCGTGTTATGGTTTATTTATAGTCATTTTCACAGCTTGTTATATTTATTATTCAGGTAATTCACCTATTTTTGAACTTTCAGTTCTTTTATTAAATGCTTTCTTGCCTATTAATTATAGACTAAGACTTTTTGGTTGTGTGATACAACATGCCAATTAATACTTCTGTTTCTTTTGTTTTCAGAGGCCACTGCCAGGTGTGAAGGTGGCCACCTGATATATTCTGTCCTTTCTGAGTCTTTTTTATCGGAAAGGCGGATTGGGCTGATGAGTCCTAGAAGGACGAAACGGCCATTCCCAATTCCTTCCTATAAATTTCATTCAGAAAGGCAATTTAATTTATTCAGGTGCTGTTTTTATTCTAGAAAGGAAATTTAACGTGCTCGATGATTCAAAGAATTGAATAAGCAAATGAAGGTACAACGTTACAAGAAAGGATTCGCACCCTGAGTTGTCACGGGGAAGAGACTGGGACGGACCGTTTCATCCTTGTTAGGACTCATCAGCCAGTCAAACTCCACCGATGACAGACTCAGAAGGTGCACAAGGTTAGCCTTCCCGGGTCTTGCTCCCTAAAGCAGGAACTCCCCCCAAAGAAATCCTAACCATAAATTAAATAAAAAACAAAAAACAACTATTCCTTGTCCTGCAATCTGCTAGGAACAAAAGGAATTTAAATTTGGCACTAAATAAAGACCAAAAGTCATGTATTTAAAATGAAAGGAAATTTAACGTGTCTGATGATTCAAAGAATTGAGTAAGCAAATGAAGGCACAACGTTGTTTTCCCGGTGACAACTTATGGTGCGAATCCTTTCTTGTAACGTTGTGCCTTCGTTTGCTTACTCAATTCTTACTCGGGAGCGAGACCCGGGAAGGCTAACCTCGCGCACCTTCTGACTCTGTCGTCGGTGGAGTTTGGCCGGCTGATGAGTCCCAACAAGGACGAAACGGTCCGTCCCAGTCTTTTCCCGGTGACAACTCAGGGTGCGAACCATTTCTTGTAACGTTGTGCCTTCGTTTGCTTACTGTTTTTATTCTTGTTATGGTTTATTTATACTTTAAGTCACATTTGGGGAAAAAAAAGCCATAATTTCTATTGTATCTGGATTTATTACATTTGGAGGTGGCAAAAGAATAAATAAATAATTGTATTTATTTATTTTTCATTTATGATCTTTTTCTGATTTTCCGAATGTTACTTTTCTTTTTGGGGAGACTGATCACATAGTATCTTTCTCTTTCTAACTATTCTCTAAATAAATGTTGTGTCTCAATGAAGGAATCCGTTGAGACTGATAAGCGTGGAAAATAAAGTAGGTCACTCTTTTTGCCTTCGGCGTAAGCGACACTGATGAAGTGACTTCAAAATAAACAAAGGCTGTGTCAATCTCGACATTTCTGCAGACTGGAAGTACGTTCATCTCCAAATTACTTAAGGAACTCCAAGCAAACCCTTCCTTTGAAATGTTGGCCCATTTCATGATGAATAGTGTATGTTTTCAACTTAATATTAAGTACAGTGTTGTAAATAAAATTGGTTTTATGTGTTCTATTGTTAGCATGTAGTAGTTTTCATAGATTATTATTATTATTTGTTGCTCATGTGAGCATGTTATTGTTGTTGCTCATGCGGTTTGCAGAACATTCCGAGGGGGCGGTGGATGGATTAGGGTTTGGTCTGATAAAATGATTAATTATTATCCTTAATATATTTCTTAATCCTTATATTAGTTTGTTTTAGAATTGAAATTAATTGTAAATTAGTATTTTCATTCTTTCAATAAGTGGATTGAATAAGTTGTTGGCTTGAGTATTTCTAAGATAAGAAACAGTTTCTCATTTGCTTTTTTGTTTTATTTACTTAAAATCTTCCTTGTTCATCCATTGATGGATTTATAAAGTGACTGAGGATTCATTGGATAGTAGGAGAAGCTCTAAAGGCATTTGTTCTTCAAAATCCAAGCTGGAGGATTTCAATTGTGGATTCAAAAGATGGGTGTTTTCTTCACACATTGGAAGACCCGGGGGATCAGCCATTGGAAGCCTTTCGTGTTCCATCTGATTGAGTTTTATTTCCTTAATCTGAACTCTCCAATAGGAGCTGAGTTAAGCTAATATTATCATTAATATATAAATGGACAACTTCATATTATTTATTTTTTTTAATTTTATTAATATTATCAAATAATAAGTCAAAGTATTATCAATTGAACTTTATATGAATGTTTTAGGATGGACTTATTTTAAAGAAACTTAAGTCCTTTTAATTAATTTGAATCTAGTTAATGTTTAAATTAAACTATTATTTGTAAATTGTGAAATTAATCAAATTTAATTTTATCCACATGTGTATGCATATAACAAGTTTTAGTCTGATGTTTACTATCGTTGTTTTTATTAATTGTAGATGTACATCTAATTTATTTTCTATTTCTGTAAAGGCAGACATTTTCTGTGTTTTAGGGGTTTTATCAGTAATTTGTATTGTTATTAAATAGGAAAAAAACACTTTATATAAATTTTGTGATAATTTTCTTAAAAGAAATTTCTAAAACTTATTTATAAAGGAAAAGAGGAATGAATTAATTTTAAGAAGCTGTGTTTATATAAAGTTAATCCTCATATACCATTAATTATTGTTATAACATTTTTCTTTATGTAAGGAAAAAAAAAACGTATAAAAGCGTTACACCTTAAGAGACAGAGAGACTTAAGTAACTAATATTACTGCAGGCTCAATGACCTAAACTTATACTGAATAACATCAAAAAACCCAGTAATCATCTACATTGAAATGCCAAAAAAACTATAATACCTGTCTAATATAGCATAGGTCTTCCTTGTACTTGCAACACAACATGATACGGACTCCACAAGCATGCTCTGGTATTGTGGAGACATTGCACACCATGCATCCTGCAGAGTGTCCCACAATTCCATATATGTTCATTGCTTGTGGATTCCTGACAGTGATGGCACATTGAAGTACATCCCACATGTGTTTGATGGCATTTAAATCATGATAGCCAAGACATGACGGCAAACTCAGAGGAATGCTTCTTGAGCTTAATCGGGTGACTGTGGTCTTGTACAGTGGTGCATTGTCCCATTGAAAGAGATGGCTCCCTTCGGGATAAATCCAAGACCTGAATAGGTGCAAATAATCTCCAAGGATGGTGACATAGTGACTACCGGTCACAGAGGTCTGCAGGTGTATGAGGAGTCCTAATGTTGCCAGCTGAACACACCCCATACCATAAGAGGATCATTGCCACCCTGCATTGTCGCTTGTGGGGATGTGGGATCAAGTACCGAGTGGGCTTTTTAACCAAACCAGGAGTCGCCCATCTGCCTGTAGCAGTTAGAACCACAATTTGTCAGACCAAGCTGCATGTTTCCTGTCATCTAGAGTCCAGTGACAGTGTTCCCAAGCCCAGGCGAGATGCAGAGCCTTCTGTTATATGGTCAGCAATGGCACCCGGATGGGCCATCGGTTCCAGAACCCATAGAACACAGCGAACATTGTTCTGTTTGAATACTGATGCTAGTACTGGCCCCATCATTGAGTTGTGCTGTTGTAAGCGGGCTAGATGTTACGATTGGTGCCAGACGCAGCTGTGCACGTTCATCAAGGGTTTATTTTTGCCCACACTGGTCTTGCACACTGAATGTTTCCCTGATTTTGTGTAGTCCAGATACACCCTTAAAATTGTTGAACTTGCGAATTTTATCATAATTTATGAGATGGAGCGACGCACCTCCCAGACTCATACAATCATATCTCTTTAGAAGTTGCTTAAATCCTGATAAGCTGCAATCAGAACTGCAAATGCTACTACAATGAGATTGTAGAGAAAATCTATTCTTATATATATATATGTGATTTACAGACAATTCCATTAATAGCAAGGGTATGGTGGCACGAACGGGACATGGTAGCACCCTTTCCAATTGTTTTTTTTTTTTTTTGATATTTCAATGTATTTATCAGTGCATATTTTGTTGCTCAGCAGAAGATTTGCTTTTGTTCAGATTTTTTGATGTTTTTATTTTTATTCTACACTTGAACCTGATCAGTAGAAAAGTTAGCTCATTTCTGCAGCCACTTCAAGTTGATGTTTGCATCTGTTCTGATAAAACAAGAATTGCTATTTTTTGAAAAACGAATAGAAGACTATGAGAAAGAAATACAATGGAGAGCAATCAGATAACTCAAGAATAGACAGAGTCTATCAGAATTAGCATCATGATGATGTGTACGGTAGATTCTTTGGGATCGGTATCAAACATACAAAATGGTCTCCCAAAATCCTGTTCCTGGACATCAAAGAGTCACATCCTTGATGGTAGTTGTTACCTGATTCTAACTGCAAAATGTTAAAGAACATACAGTAAGGCAGCTGGCTGGGCTGCTGCGGTTGGCGTTGTCACTCAGACATTGGCCTCTCACCTCTAAGTATCAAGGTTCGGTTCTCATGTAGGTGCGTGATGGTGGATGATCCACGCTGGGTAGGTTTTTTCAGGGTTCTCCCGTTTCCCTGCAATTCTCCCACCATACTTTCTCAGTCTTTCTGTCCTCATTTCCGTGGGATAGCACAATAGATCTACAGGTCACGGTGCTGGGTTTCCCTGCCATTCATCACAATCAATCAATCAAGGCAGCTGGCTGCAAACCTTTTTGTCTCCACAAGCTGGGTATTGAAGACTTCGTCAAGATCATCTTTATGCAAGAAGACAAGCTGTTTTGTGTCCCTTTAATGTCCTTACAAATGCAGCCTTGATTGAATTGACCTGGACCATCTCAAAGAAAATAAAGCAATGTGCTATTCATTGATTAGTTCTGATTCAGCTACTAAGTGATTCCCAATGACACTGATATTGGGAGTGTGCAGTTCGACATCATCCCACTAAACATCTTGCAAAAGACAAGTGTGGAGATGGCAGTGGGATGTTATGGTAACAATTAATGGCAGCAGTGATCTTCACATCTTGCCAGGTAATATCCCAACAGCTGTCAGATATTGTAAAATATACAACTCTAAAATATTTCTTTACTTCATGAAGTAGAAACAAAATACAAACAAAAATGTGAAAACAAAACTAGATACCAATAAATTTATGCTTTTCTTAAAAAAATTCTGTTTTGTAATGAATATTTCTCTAATAACTCTCATTACTTTTTATCTTCAAATTTTAATGATAAGGTAGGAAAAAAATGATGATATACTAGTGAAGTTTGAACTGTAAAATTTAAATTAGTTTGTCCATGTTTTAACTTTCCCTATCTAATAATATAGAAATTATTAAAAATAAAAACAACAACATCTTTTCATCTTCTTAAGCTTAGCTGTATTTCGCAGGTTTAACACTTTATCTGCTTCTTCAGGCTTATCGATACATAGAATGCTCTTCATCAAACACAAAAAACAAAGTTTTAACAATATCAAATCTTAACAATATTGGAGTACTATATGGTAACATTAGTTGAATATACATTATTGAATCATCATGGTAATTATCATTTATATAGTTTAAATTTGTAAGCATCATTTACATATCATTTGTTAAGACCAAAAGAAAATATATTATTGAAAATGTATGATGTCTTTACAATTACTTCGTGAAGACTAAAAGAAAATACATTATTGAAAACGTATGATGTCTTTACAATTACTTATAAATTTTTCAAGCATTATTTGACTTATCTCCACACCTTTCTGTTTGTTAAAACATTTAAAACTATTGATAACACATGCTTCTAACATAAATCTTGCTTCCTTATTTTGTATGTTCTTGTACATTATTTGGACGATTGGGTCCGGATTGTGTCCTAATGATATTGAATGATGGGCCCAATCTGAGACTTCCGGATGGTCTCAGATTGGTCAATTACGAATTGCGCATATATGTTCTTTTACGCGCTCTCCTAATTTTCTCCCCGTATTTCCAAAATAAATTCCATTACAGGTCCTACATTTTAATTTGTATATAACTGCTGCAGATTCCATAATCCCTTTGTCTTCCTTTTTTTTTTACACATCAATGACCCTTAAGCCGTTCTTATGATTGATATTTCATTAGCTCTACAAATTTCAATTATTCTCTTAAAAATTTTGATATTGTAAGGCACTTTTATTATATTTTTAATTTCTTTGGTTTCTTTAATGTTATCCTCTACCTTCTTCTGAAAAAAAAAAACACCTACACAATTTATTTATTAATTTTCTAGGATACTCATTATAATACAGTTTCTTTTTGAATTCATTGACTTTATTCATCCATTTCCCTTCATCTAAAGTATTTTGTGTTATTCTTTTTAACCTATTCATGATAGATGCTCTCTTAATTGGCCAATTATGTATTGAATTATAATTTAGCATTACATTACTTTGATAGGGTTTATGGTAATGTTCATAATCAATTAGATTGTTTCTGTTATTTAAACTTAAGTCGAGAAAAACAATATGACCTTGGTTCTTCTTCCATTTTAAATTTAATGCTATCATCTGTGCTGTTTATAGTATTGAAGAAAATCCTAAATTGTCTGGATGTACCTTTCCATATTATCAATATGTCGTCAACATATCTTATGTATTCAAAATCATTCTTGTTCCATGTGAGTATGTTATTTACTTCAAAATTATTAAAGAAAGTATTGGCTAGGGTCCCTGAGACTGGGCTACACATTGGGAAACCAACATTTTGTTTATACCATTGATTGTCAAACTTAAAGAAGCAAATGAAACTTATTAGTTCAAGTATTTCTATCACCTGTTCACTTTGTATTTTGTTAATCAACAGAATTTCAGGGTTCTGGTTGCATATTTCTTTTATCGTCATTTTCATTAGATGTGGTATATATGTACACCTCAATACCTGTTGAAAAAACACTAAAGATGATAGCCAATATGTAAATGATGCTTACAAATTTAAACTATATAAATGATAATTACCATGATGATTCAATAATGTATATTCTAACTAATGTTACCATGTAATATTAATATTGTTAAAACTTTGTTTTTTGTGTTTGATGAAGATCATTCTATGTATCGATAAGCCTGAAGAAGCAGGTAAAGTGCTAAACCTGCGAAATATAGCTATGCTTAAGAAGATGAAAAGATGATGTTGTTTTTATTTTAATAATAACTGTCACATTTGTATTATATATTGATATGCCTAATATAGAAATTACATAATCCTCAGGATGGGATAAGGAAATGGGTGAGACTTAAGTTACTTCAATAGAAACCATAAAATTTGAGTCAAACTTTTATTTTTCATTTTTTCTGTTATTATAACCAATGCAAATTTATTAATTTCTGCAGGACAAGGTTTTTTTTTTTTAATAAATCTTTTTTGAGATATCTTATGACATCTGTAATTAAACTCTACTTAAGACGTTGTCAGATTGATTTGAGACGTGAAACATTTTCCCTTTCTTTTCTTTACATAATATTAATTGTACAAATGGTTAATTGAATACAAGAATTAAAATTTGAAAGGTAATATTTTATTTTTAGAATTAAATCGAATGTTTGGCAGAGTAAATGAACTAACAATAAAAATAAAGTACCTAAATCTGAACAATAGTTTTTAAATTAAATTTGTAAATTATATTAAAATAGAAAATTTTTCCACTATTTTTAATGTTTTACAAATTATTTAATTCTATTTTATTTACAACTCACTGATAAAATCAGAAGAAACTGATGGAAACCACAGGACTATTACTGTAGAAATCTGTGTGTTATGGCGAAAAATTAAATAGTTTCTAATTTCATTAAGTTTATTTCTAAATAGAATATATAAAATAAGTAAGTTATATGAACCATATCTTTGAAACACTTGAAGATTAATGGTGTGCATTTCAGCACAAGGAAATTTTTGTGTTAGAATAAAGTGAACATTTTTCTACTAACCAATACTGTATTGCATTCGCCCAAGCTAATTCAAAAGCCTGCCGCATTATGAAGCCACCAAATATCTTGTTAAATCGATTCCTATTCTGAAAAAAAGATGTTCAATTATAAATATTTTCTCTATAATCACATTGCTTACTGAAAACAGGCTGAAATATTGTTTAACCAAGTACAATACTCACTTGTGGATGACAAATAATGACATTACTTAAGCTGGTTGTATCCATCCATTGACAATTCTCTGGTAATTTTCGAATTTTGAAATCATGGCCCCTAAGGGAATAATAATAATAAAAAAAAACAGATGATAAATAGGCGAGATATTAAATCAATAAAACAAAAATTACAAACATATTAGTTCCATTTTAAACATTTAATAATAATCAAAATGAAACTAAAGATTGATTTTTCCACAATAACTTATCATCGCATCTTTAAAGAATCAAATATTTTAAAAGTACAACAAATCATTGAAGGATCATCTCTAAAGAAACAAATAATAAAGTAAGTAAAGAAAATTACTGAAAGGCAAAGTGAAAAAGGTTGATTTAACAAAAGCAGTTTTGAAATATTCATTAGATTGTAAAAAACTTAAAAATTAGGGAAAAAAATATTGCACTGTTTTTCATTTTTTAGGGTATATTAAGGATGCTTTGGGCTAACTCACTGCAATACTTCATGTTTCTGAAATATTATTTGCTTTCCTAAAAAAAAATAAAAATGAAAATAAAAATTTCTTTGTGAAATAAGTTAAAATTAACTGTTTAATAAGTTTTAAATTAGATGGAGAGGATGACAAATAATTTACTATATCATTTTTGGTTTACTGGAAAATTCTGTCTGCTTTTTACAAAATGTTAAATGTGAATTTAAAAGTGTTAATATTAATATTTTTATATTGTTCTTCTATATAATTTTCCTGGAGAATTATACTGCTTTCAATATTGTAGGTAGTTTATTGATCTCAAATCTACAAAACTGCTACTTTTTATAAATAAGAATGTTTTCTATTGCCTTAATAACACCCATATCATTTGTAAATGTTTTACCATTTAAGAGATCGGAACAGATGGAAATCAGAAGGTGCTACGCCTGGAGAATAGGTAGTTGTCTAAGGACTCTCTCAAACCTAATTTATTTATTCTTATTGGCATTGTTAAACATTCAGGCGTACTTCAGAGATATTGTGAATTCGGTTCCAGATCAACACAATAAAGCGAGTCAAAGGAGTGTTTTGATTTTCCAGTGCATTCAAAAGTTATGTTTATACTGATGTGTGGTTAAAATGAACAAAAGAGTCGGACATCAAAGGTTCGGCATAATGTACACATGTATTTACAATTTTATTTACAGTATATATACAATTCGTTTGGATTCTCAAAGCAGGTCAAAGTCATAAAGTTCATAAGGGTTTGGATTCTGAAACCAGGTCACTGCTCGCGAAGCTCCCTGTGCGGTTCTTCATCGGGAGAGGAGAGCTAATCAGCTTGTCTAATGTCCCTCCGGTTTGGCCAATCACAATGTGGCATAATTGACCAATCTGGGGGTTTTCGACTTTGCATTATAGCCCCATCTCCAAGAGTGAACGCCCCCGTTGACTCACGTGTCCCTGTATCAGCTGGGTGGTACAATGCGTCTTTGTGAGCGGCGCAGGGAAGGGTTGGTTTCCCGCCATAGTGGTTCGTCCGGAATGGCATGGTGAAGCTGGGCTGGGGCGAAGATGGCATTGTACTCTAGCTCCACTGGTGTCCAGTGGTTTACGATCGGCAGCGGACGTCTAGGTGTTACTGGTGGCGCAGGTTCATCGTCCATGCTCTGGAAGGTGGGTGCATCGTCTGCTTGCAGGTATCGCTTCATTCTGATCATGTGGGTTACCTCCGTTGGTCGGGTGCGTGTTGTTCGTTCGGACGACCTCATAGTTAACATCGGACAGGCGGCGGATGACTGTGTAAGGACCTTGCCAACGGTGTAAAAGCTTTTCAGCGAGGCCTACCTTACGATTCACCAATTATCGGTTATTCTGATATCGGGCTGGATATCAGAAAGAGATCTCCGGGGTTGTAGCTGACCTCCCGCCGATGCTGGTCGTACCGGCGTTTGGCTTTGCTTTGTGCGTCCGTCATGAATTGCCGGGCTATTAGGTTAGCATCGTCCAGGCGGCATCTCAGGATAGTGGCTTAGTCTGTTGAGATCTCCGGGGCGTGAGCTAACAGCGTGTCAAATGTATGCTGCGGATGGCATCCGTGAACGAGGAAGAAGGGTGTGAATGATGTAGCTTCATTCTCCGCCGTATTGAATGCGTATGTGACAAACAGCAGGATTTCATCCCAATTTGAATGGTGTTTATGAACATACATAGACAACATGTTGGCGATTGAGTGATTGAGTTTTTCTGTTGCCCCATTCGTCTGTGGCCTGTACGGTGATGTGCGGCAGTGTAGTGTTTGGCACATGGTGAGGACTTTCTTCATTATGGTGCTCAGGAACTGTGTGCCTCGGTCACTTATGATAGATGCCAGTGGTCCATAACTTAGAATGATGTCGTGGACGAAGAAGAGTGCGACTTCGGCAGCTGTTGCATTTGGCAGGGCTTGGGTGATTGCGAATCGGGAAAAATGGCTGATGCACACAACAATCCATCTATTATTGTTGCATGTCAATGGGAGGGGTCCAAGGAGATTGATGCCGACATGGCTGAAGGGCTGTTCCGGGGTAGTATTCAGGTACCTCCTTGAAATCCATGCTTGTAAATAAGTTTCAGGAGAGTAGCAGGAGAAGTGGATTTTAGTTTTTTCATCAATTGCAAAATCATGGAATTTAAAGCTCTCTACTTCCTAAAGAATTTCTTCATCATTCATATCATCTTTGTAAATTGTTGCCAGTTCTTTTGCCTTCTTCCTGAGCAGCTCCATGTCCATTTTTTGAAACTGAGTGTCATGGAGAGATACAAATTTATCACTCACCTTCTGAATTGCTTGATCTCAGTTCAGAGAGGATTCTGCTCGGGATTTCAAGGAGTAGGATCTTTAAACTGTTTTAGCTGAATACTACAAGTTATGGTCATTCATTCTCTTCTTTCTATTTCTTGATCCAGATTCAACTCATTTTTTTCTTGGCTATTCCCTTTGCCTTGATGTGGCATTTCCCTTGTTGATTTCAACAGAATTACAAGGCATTAAATGGACTTCAAAGAAAGATCGACTGTTGCATCCACTTTTTGAAAGAGTAAGTTCATTTCATGGATCTGTTAAATTAAAATGAAATTAAAAGCAGGTCACCACAATGAACTCAAGCTTTGTGAAATTATTCAATAAAGCATCAGACTCTGTTTTTGATCTGGATTTGACAGATGGCTTGTTCTCAATTTCTGCAAGGTATCTGTGATACTTAAATACAGCCTCAAACATGGCTGACCATCTCATCTCATAATTGTGACTTTAAGATCAAAGGCTCATGTTTCTGTCAAATAAGAGATCTGGAAGGTGGAGGCTCCGTAAAATTAATAAAAGCGATGGAGGGTTCCGAAGAATATCTGTACCACAGCGGACAAACCCACAGCACTAACTCCAACTTTGTTGAATGAGTAAGCTGTGCAGGGCAAAATTACTTCAGCTTTGTAAGCTTGAGTATTCTGGTCTGAATATTCTTGTAGGCCCCAACCACATTTGCTTCACTATCCTACAACTGCCCTCTGCAGTTTTTCAAATCCAGTCTTTCAACCTTTTCCAAGATTTCCTCCATAAGTCCAAACTGTATTTTCTCTCATACGACGAAAAAGTCAATGAAACTTTCCTGGATTTTTGGATCACAATCACTCATCTTTACATCTCATCAGGTATAACATCAAACACAAGTGATAATTACTTCGAATCTTTAATGTCTTTGAGATGTCCTCCCTTATTCCAAAAACATTATCAAGAACTTCAGTTTAGATGTTGGAGGAAAACTAACTTACTTGTCCTTTCTGTGGTGTTCACTGTGCTCTTGCAATAGAGGAGGGAGGAGTTCTATCATATTTAGAAATGTTCTGCTCTTGGTGTCACCAAAGTCCTTGGTCTTTTCTGAGCCTAACTCCCTGCTTTTCAAGGAACATTAAGACATTAACAATAAAAATCAAAATTTTTCTTTTGCTATCTCATCTTGCAGTTCCTTGTCAATATCCCTCATATCTAGGGAAGCTTTCAAGAGTTTCAAGAACAAAATATTCTCTCTTGGTGTCCCTATAGCCAGTGCCCGGGGCAAATGCCCCGTCTGCACCTACCACCGAGCTGTGCCCCTGCTTTACATTACAAAACAAAAGGCTGTTTATTATCATGAGAAGTTTGGGCTACAAGTCCATTCTTGCACTTAACCAAACATATCCAAATACAACAGAGAGAGAAGAAATAAATAATAAAAAAAGAACAAAGAAAAAGAAAAGAATTTGTTAATACATAACACAAAAGAATTACAATATTGCGCACAATACAGTAGAAAGATAAATGCCATGAGAAAAAAGAAATGTATAATAATATCCACCAGTTCCATTGACGATATTTGCCACATTTATATTACAATAGTTTAAACTGCAACTGTCAGTCGTTAAATGAAAAATGGGGAAAATTAACGACAAAAAATAAACTGAAAGGGATCATGAAATTTAGGAGTCAAGTGAAGTATTGGGTTAGCCAAAAAGTTCGTTCAGGTTTTAAGTAAGTAAAAATAAACGACATAATTATTTCGATTTTTACAGTTTTATTTTCATCAATAATTTTACTGAACAACATCTTCAACAGTTTGTTCCACTACCTTCTGTCATCTTTCAGGCAACTTCATAATTCCTTCTTCCCAAAACTATCTATTTAAGCAAAAACATATTCCAGGTGACTTTGGGTCTTCCAGGGAATTGAATTTTTTCCATTAAGAGAATTTTGTAAAGACTGAAATAAATGGAAATCCGAAGGTACAATGTCTAGTGAATACAGCGGATGAATCAGAACTGCCCAGCCAAGCTGTAACAGTTTTCGCCTGGTCATCAAAGAAGCATGCGGTCTTGCGTGCTTATTTTCTTCCATCTTCAATATTAAATTGGCAACACAAAATTTACAAAATTTGATTAGTTTCATTTTAAATGCATGGTGATATGACAGCCACAATCTAACATTACAATTAGACTATGTAGAAGTGATTTTCGCTGAAAAAAATTTTTTAAAAATAGTTCAACTTTTTGCCACCAGGCAAAATTATGGTGCTTTAAGGGTGAAAAACATAAGAAAAGTTTATTATCAAACAATGGTTATAAAAGTTGTTCAATATGTGCTTCAGCTAAGTCAGTTACATGCTGCATGCATAATATATTGTGATCAACAGTTGATGTACGCTCGACTTTAGATCAGTCAGAGACTGTAATCATCCCTGGCAGATTCGATCTTTTAGATACCCCCACAGCCAGAAGTCACATGGATTTAAGTCTGGAGATCGTGCAGGCCAAGCATCTGGAAAACCTCTGGAAATTATGCAATCATTCGTAAAGGTTCTTTTATTTGTTGATCAGTATGTGGTGTTGCTCCATCTTGCATGAAAACAGTGGTCTCTAAACAATTTCATTCTCGCATGGCCGGAATCACATACTGGGCAAGGAGTTCACTGTATTATGCAGTCGTAACGTTTTACCTTACTGATCCTTGAGCTGTAATCTCTTCGAAGATGGACAAATATTTAAATTACTTTTGACTCTACACTGTGCACTCACATAAGTCAAGTACAATGGCTGTTAATGCACAGCATGTGGATGTGACAAATCCCATATGCAACAGTTCTGCGTAATCTAGTGTGCTGTTCTGATAAAACAACTTTATTAAAAGTCCGCTGTCTTTCTTTCCAACACCATGATAATCCTCGGGGAAAGGCTTGCTTGCAAGGATTGCTAGCATTTTCTACCTACTATTCAGTGCCAAATTTCCGCCTGGTGGCGAAAAGTTGAACTATTTTTTCCCCCAGCAGAAATCGTGTCCTCATAATCTAATTAACATATCTAACAAGTGTCATTGTTGTATGCTCATTACAACCAGCTCCAAAGTAGAGTAGGGTCAGTTTAATTATAACCATCTCGTATCATGAAAAAAAAATATTTCACAAGTCCGTAACATATCTATTATACGAGGGTGAGTCAAAAAGTAACCTTAATATGTCCATAAAAATTTAAAAATCTTCTAGTAGACATTTCTAACATCTTTTATGTCTTGCCACTTGAGGAACCTGTGCGCTCATATACTTCGGCCTGCACGCCGACTGTTACGTCAGCAAGCCAAAGTCAAGATGGCCACGCCGTTAGAAGGATGATCCAAAGAGGAGATGCATGGAGTTATCGGGTTTCTGAGCATTGAGGGCTAAAAACCTATAGACATTTATTGCAGGATGCAAAGACAGTATGGGAATAGTTGTTTGTCGCTTCAGCAAGTTTATGAATGGCACAGGAAGTTTACAAGTAGAGTGTCAAGTACGACTGATGCAGCTCATTCGGGCCGGCATAACATTGTGACTATGCCTGACATTATTGCTTCAGTAGAACGATTGATACGGAAAAATCGGCAGATAACAATCAACAAGGTGGCTGAAATAGTGTTTATTAGTTGTGGCTCGGCATACCACATCATTCACGACGTGCTAAAGTACAGTAAAGTCTCTGCTAGGTGGATACCAAGACAACTTACCCCCGAAATCAAAGACTTTAGTGTGGATGCTTGTGAAATGCTATTGTGACATTATGAAGCTGAAGGAGATTAGTTTTCATGACATATCATTACTGGTTACAAATGCTGGGTCCAATTTTACCTGCCAGAGACTAAGCGAGCAAGCAACAGTGGCAAAATTCATCAGCGAAACCAAAAAAAAAAAAATCCTCACAACTCCGTCAGCCAGCAAAGTGATGCTCACACTCTTCTGGGACTGCAAAGATCCAATCCTGGAACATAACATAACCAAGGAATTTACTCTGAACAGTGAATTGCATTGTAATCTGCTTCAAAACCATTTGAAACCTATAATCAAGTCAAAATGCCAAAATTTGCTCCGATCTGGTGTGCTCTTCCAGCAGGATAATGCTCGGCTGCATACAGCTTGTGCAAGTAGAAAACTTACAGATCTGTGATTGGAATGTCTTCCACATCCTTCATAATCACAAGACCTCGCTCCGAATGATTACCATGTGTTTGTACCCCTCAATGAGGCATTTGTTGGCACGAAGCTTAGCATGGACGATGAGGTGAAGGAGGCGGTGCATTCTTAGTTTTATAGTCAGCCAAAACGTTTTTTTTTTCCTGTAGAATCCACACTCTACTGAAGCACAGGCACACCTGTATTGAACGTGGTGGGGACAATACTGGAAGGTGATGTAGTGTTTTTGTTTGTATGTGTGTATATTTTGTCAATAAAAAATAATTAAGGTTACTTTTTGACTCACCCTCGTATATATAATTATAAAAATATAGAATAAAATATGGAACAAGTAGCTGAATTCATTTACAACATAGTCAATTGTGGATCTCCATATGTTTAACTGTTTTGAATAAATACTTAAAACAAATCTGGAATATAGAACAAAACTTTTATTATTATTAAATGAAATAAAAAAAAAATACTTTAAGATAAAGCTGTAATCTTCTACTATTTTTTATTCTCCTATTAATTTCTAGCTTGAATTTTCATTATATAAATTTATATATTTATAGCTTTATGTATCATTTTCTTCAGTAGTGAAATTGTTTGTCATAAATTTAGTAATTTTATTCATTTCTTGATTTGTTTATTTTTCATTATGTCCCTTTTTTTTTTTTTTTTTCAATGTTTACTATATGTTAGTAATATTAAAGCTTCCACAATTTATCTTATAAATACAAATATCAAGTATTCCATGGATTCTAACAAGACATTGCATGAAATAACTCTTAATTCTAAGTCTTGATGGTCTAATCACAGTAATTTTTAATTCATAGTATTTACTGTGATGAAGTGAAACTATTATAAAATGTAACTGGTTCAGTCAAATAGCCATAAGGTGGTAACGTTTCTTATTATTCTTTTTTTTTTTTAATCTTTCTTCAGAAAACAATTAGTTTTTAAAATGCTGCTAAATCAAACTTACTTGATGGTGCTAAGAAACAAATCGTGGACCAGCGCCTTCTCTTTCACTGAAGGAGGGATTTTCATGAGAGACTGTTCATTCAACTGCTGTCTTCTCAACTTGTTCACTACAAACACAAAACATCAACATTCTTCAGGAAATTATTTTGAAGTTTATCAGCCTTCTCCTTCATTTCAGATCCAAATGTAAGATTAACAAATATCTATCATTTTTTGATAATTTATTTGTGCCTCCTCTCATTTCTGTTTTAGTGGTTTCTAAAATAAAGTATATCACAATTGTTCTTTACAATTCGAGTAACATTCATTTTTAAGTTCCATGAAATCTCTTACTTCTTTTCTTATAGTTAATAAGTCAATCATTTATAATTAATTAAAATACAGTCTTTTCAAAGAAATTTCAAAGTTTCAATCAATATACCATTTTTGACAAAATAAATATACTATATATTTCTTTAAATAAATTTACATATTGTTTATGTAGGTTTATTTAGAAATGTCCAGAAATCAGTGATAGAGAAATTTCAAAGAACAAGTAAATTCTAGAAAAAAGTTGCTCACATTAATCCACTTTGTTTTATTAACACTGCAGTGATCAATATCAAAATTAAAAAAAGACAACTCATTAGGACACCGGTACTTAGAAAGTTAATTTCATGTCTTTTGTATCGAGTGAATTTTTGATCACTGAGGCACTTCTGAAGGTCAATGAAATAATGCTCATGGTAATGAATCTAGAATAAGGGCATGATATAGTTTTCCTTCCTCATTTCCAAAGCTGACAGGAGTAGATTTAAGATCCCTATGTGAAAGAGCCTTTTAAGGATAAAGAAATAAGCAATTCAGCTTCTAATTTGATATCAGAAAAACAGAAGAACAGTTGATAAAAAACATATCCCTATCAAGAAGAACATACACAATGATTGTCTGGATCCTTTGGAAATGATGAAATGTCTGAAAAATACTGATGAGACACAGACTGGGTCATGGTTTATTTTGATTACTTTAATTTTTTCCCAATGATACATTTATTTTCATATGCTTTTCATATATGTTTTTCACTCCTTGTTTTATTATATCTTTACTGTAACATCAATCAATATTTATTTTATTCTAAATCCAATTATTTTTATATTTTAATTTTCATGGATTGTTTAATTCTCTGAAACTTCAATTTTATCGTTTTTTTTATTACCCCTCTTTGAACATGTGAACTCTGTTTATTACTTTCTCTCTATAAAAAGTTGTAATTTTCACAGTTGTTAAAACCATCAATCATCCTTATCTTACATCTCATTCTAAGCTTTGTGAGTGGCAGCTTACTAATTTGTTGATATCAGAGACAAGTGAAAAACAAGTTTATTTATTTTTTTTTTTTTTTAATACAGAGATGATTGCTGACTACTAGAGTAATGTAGCATCATTTTTTACTCCTCTGAACTGACTGGAATAAATGAAATAAAACTTCAGTCACTGTTGCATACAGACTTTTGGCGATAGGAAGCGAGGAGTTGAGAACTGCTGTGTTTCCCAAATACCTGAGGAAAAGTAAAAACTTTGCCACCCGAGAGAATGCAGGAGATGGAAAAGGAGAACTACAACTTGAAAAGGAGAATTCCATCAAACCAATGCAGTGGTTCCCATAGCCAATGCAACCGAAAACCTTTTTTCCATGATTAGTGCCAGGATACTCAGTGATGTATGCATGTGTTGGATTGACATCATTCTACAAGAGTGAAATATATAAATACATTAGTGCTTCTTATATTTTCTTTTGGAAAATCTTTCATCGAGAATAAGGGGGAACAAGGGCCTCAATCGTGCGATGAATTATAAACTGTAAGTACTGTCTATTTATTTTATATGTGCAACGCGAGGAAAGTACAGACCCTGATATAGAAATTTGCTTATAATAATGCATTGTGCCAACTGAAAAGAATTCTTTTTAGAACTGTTCATTTTATTTTATTATTTCATATTACAGTTGTTTGTGTGTCTAGTTAGTTAATTAAGGAATGATATAAATATTTTATTCAATTTAATCCTGTTATATTTTTTAATTCTCCTATTAGAATAATTTTATTTATTCAAGTCAGATTTATATACCATTAATCATCGAACTCGGGCCCAGCACATTGATAGTAGGTATTATACAAGTATAGATAATTCTTTTAATATTTATTTATGACTTCATAAATATAATTAATATTATTTTATGTTTAGTCTACTGAAAATAGCGAAAAAAGAGGCCGAACCTCGAACAAATTGCAACAGAAGTAATTTTTGCACAGTTTGAAAGGGGAACTATCTCTGTTTATGATAGTCAAAATCCGACGCAATCTAACCATGGGAAGTTTGTCAAAAATGGAAATTTCAAGATGGCTGCCAATCCCACTGCTAGGTTTGGTAGCATAGCTTCCAAAACATTTCAAGTAATACTGTAGTATTGTATATTCTGTGGAAGTATGTTTTTGAATTATTCCATCATGAAACAAGTTCAAATGTAAGACATCATTTATTTTATTACTGGTTTTCTGAGAGAAAGTGTCCTTGAGCAACCATTCCCATGAACAATGTCCTGAGGGTACTTCTCAGTTTTTCACTGCATCATTTGGAAATAGCGGCACAAAGAATGATACTTTACAGCTGATTCTGTTGGTGGGAGCATTTGTGGTTTGACAAAAGTTTTACATGAGGCAACCTTTTCCTTAAAGATACGGTGGCGCAGTTCTTGGAGACTTTCATCCTTCCTCTCCAAACAACAACAACATGGCTTTCCTTCCAGCAACTTCAATTTCCGTGTAACTCTTATTTGATTCGGAAAAGGTCTGAGGAGCTTCTTTTCAGTTTTTGCTGTTGACATGCTTTTTGAAAGCTAATGATTTACCTATGCCGTAAATACAGGATGTTGAGTCACAGTCGGTAAAGGCATGAAGGAAAAGTAAATGTCTTCACATTTCCTCCCCAAGGGCTTTTTTAAGAGATGAAATGTTGTATGTAGTCCTTGCTTTAGTTCTGTATCCAACATCAATTCGGAAATGCAGCAAAAATCCGTTGTTAGTATTGTGCTACAGCAATAAAATCAGAAGATCAGTGTCCTTCCAAACAACAGCTGTATTACAATGTTGAGAGCTCTCAACTGCTTCTTTAATGATCCAAACATTGGCATCATCTTCACAGAAAGTAACTTTAACTCCATTTTTCTGAAAGTGAGATTTATCATTTTAGACTTGTTCTCAGCATTAAGAAGAAATTTCTCCTTCTTGCCTATGAAAGTTGTTTCAGGGATGAAAAGTATTGTTAGTGTAAATTTTGTATTAAAATCCAGTCTGCGATGCTTGCTATCTTCTATTGAAGGCTTAATGTATCCATCAAACATAACTGACACTCTTCATACTTCTTACATGTAAAATCAGCATAAGACGCAGCATGATACCTTGTTCCCACGGGACTGTATGGAGAAGCGATCCGCCATCTAATACATAATAAGTGGTGTCTCCTTGTGGGTCTATGACAGTAAGTCCAAGTGTTTATTCTTGGGAATGTGACTTAGAGAATCATGTATTCTGCAATTACTGTAGCAAGTGGACATTTCTGAGATTGTCGTTGAAAGTTTGTTGTCTCAAACAGCGATGGTGGTAGGGACTGAGTTCATGATTCAATACATCTTCAATGCTTCCACCTCCATTACTTGCTGCGATAATTAGACGCTGGAATAGAATCAAAAGATATTTCATCATCACAGCTCATTTTAACTTTTGCTGACGATGTTAATCGTCCTCCTGCAGGAAACAATGAATACGTCTTTTGCCATTAGATTTGTGACAATTGCTTCCCTAATAGTAAACGACTTTTGAGCATTTACAACATCAGAATCAGAAGTGAGTCCTGTCAGTAGGTTTCTTAAAGTTGGATCAGAAGTAAAAGGCGAGAATTGCTGAAGGAATTCGAGAATTTTGGTGCCATCTTCTCCATCTTGCATTTGTCTAGAACGATGCATTTCTTTGTGCTGCTCACTTGTCATATATGCAGTTCTGGTTAATGTCTGCATAGCTAAATTGTACTCACAGGTGGCAGGCATAGATAGAACCCACTGAGCTCGTACATTTTATGAGAGTCCACTGCCTCTCATCAGACCTCCATACTTTTAATGGAACGCATCAAAACTTGTTCTATTACCAGGTCACATCCTATGCCTGACCAAGGTGTGTCCGATCTGTGCACAACATGAAACCCCTTTTGAAATTTTATATATAGAATTGGATTCTTTTCAGGAAGTTGTTTCATGGTTTGCAAGTAAAGGAAAGCTGATTTCAAGTAATTAAAGTGACCTGTTGCTGCAAACAAAGATAAACATTCACGAATGGCCTCTAGGTCTAAAGACGAAGTGCCTAATCTATCTGCTTGGACAATTTTACGTGTGAGGGCTACCATGGCTAGATACTCTGCCCACAATTCACTAGTCAACGATGCACATCTCAAATTATCAATCTTTTGTTGTAATAAAGTATTCAAGGTAAGCAGAGAATCTGATTTTTCTAAATCAGAAATTGTGTTGTTGTGCAGCTCTATTTCTTCATACAGGAGGAGAACATCTCAGGGTAAAGGATCATTCTTCTCTTCGGTAAGTATTTCAATCAGCAGTATTGAACTCAAGGCAGAGTCAACCAACACGTGCCCACGAAATGCTCTGGACACAGCTTTTCCAGTCATTATTTGGTTCACTGTGTTTTGTCCATAAATTGTTTAATTAATTTTAATTAAGTAAAAGTAAAGTATCCCACTTACAGGTCTTTACAGACCCTTGGGGCAGCTGGAGGTTAGGCTCCAGCTTTTCGTGAGCTAACAGGACGAAGTTGAGATCAGGAGGTCAGCCTGATGCCCGCCCGCCTTTAACTCCCGGGAAAGAAACCCGGTATCCATTCTACAAAGGGCTGGGTAGACCCTAAGACCCATTTGGAGGAGAAAGGAGCATGGAAAAATTCCCGGCCTCAGCGGAGGGCCGAACCCGCTACCTCCAACCTGCAGCCAAGCGCCCTAACCCACTCTGCTACCGGGTACACAATTAATTTTAATTATTTAATTAAATTGATTCTGTTATTTTATTCTGTTATTTAACAGCAAATTTGTGATCAGCACTAAAAAATAGCCTACAAACATGTGTCACAAGCCTCAATCATTAACTTCGAAATTTCTCATATTTTGCAAGAGGTCATATCGGAAAAGCATAGAAAAAAATAATTCTCATGGAAGAATTTTGTCGGATTTTTGATATGTTATTTTGTGGGTGATTTCCAAATAAAAAACATTAAAATTGCTTCTGTTGCAATTTGTTCGAGGTCAAATGCTCTTTTCAGTAGACTAGTTTGTAACTTAACTTTATCCTGTGACGAATTGGAAACAGATCTTATCATTTTCCTTTTAGTGTTAGAAAATGAAATTTATTTTTATTTTTTTCCTGACACAAATTTGGTAGCAGTGTGTTCTTTTTCCAATAATATTTAATTTTTTTATTATTGTTCACGAGGAAAGAATAATTTAATATCCATGACAACTGTTGGCAAAGAGAAGAAATGATTCATATCTTAAGTTTAGAGGCTTGCAACCGGCAAAGTGCAAAATGTGCATAAATGGAAGGCACTGATGATGAAGGGAAGCAAATATATAAAGAGCAGAATTAACGGAGATTAAAGATATAGCAGGGCAGACGATCACTATCCCAATTAGTTTTGAAAGCATTTTCAGGCAACTTAACTTCGAGAGAGACTTCTTCCTCAGTTTTATTATTATTTATTTTTATATATATGGATTTGCTGCCACTCTACAAAATTACCTCTTATTGAGAGACAACTATAACTAGTCTTAAATTATCAAACATTAATATCAAGAAACTTATGCTCTGAAACACAAGGTACGTTACATCCACCTAGTAATAGATTAGACTGTGCAAAGGTGGTGAGTAAAATGGATGCTTTACAGTTTTAGATGCTGAAAAGTAAAGATATTTTAGACAATGCAGTCAAACATGCAATTCAAGGCTAGCTTTAGTTGCTCTCAATAAGATATAAGTTCATAGAGTGGCAGCAAATCTGTAAATCTACATAAAGTTATGAATCGCTGGAAGTAAACAAGATGTAATACTACAAGATATAATAATACTAAAAGATGTTATAAATGACTGATGTTTGAATGCAATGAGTAAAAGAGTGTTTTACTCTAGGAAGCAATTGCAAGCTCTTTAATTGTGACACTTTCAATGCTTCTTTAAAACTGGTCACTTAAAATTACAGAGTTTAGCCAAGTATTTTATGCAGTTTCAGAACTAAAAGAGAAACTGCTACCTGTCTTCAGAAGTTAAACGATGATAGACTTAGCAAAGATTAACGATGCCCATTATTGACATTACTCCAGCAGCTGATCAGTGCCTCCTCTTCAGATGCACAGTCGTTATTCAAATATTGAATGGACACACATTAAGAGCAGTCTTGTCAATTAAATTTGCATAAAGTTTCTCAAGCAAAATGATATGTTATCTCGAAGAAGTAGACAAAACTATGCAGCAAGAGACTGTTTACTCCTCCTGAAGTCTTTGGTCATCTGTTGCACTGATGAAAAAGAAGGATGGTTAAGGAGGCTTTGTGATTGCCATCTAAACAAGATCATCAAGAAAGATGTATATGCACTATCACAAACACCTGCATAATTCATTTCATCATTATAGTTTGTTCCAGATACTGTATGATTGAGATGGATAAACCAAAGAGAGGACTTAATTATCTTTTTCCATAATTTTATTAACATCTTCAGTAACTTTGATCATTCTGACAATAAAGCAGGCAGTTAACCATAGTAAATTTTATGTTTTGCTTTTGTGTGTGTGTGTGTGTGTGTAAACAATGCACATAATAATTCATGGGTGAGGTGAAAAATTTCATAATTTTAAGCAGAAAATGTCAGAAGATTTTTTGTTTAAATATAACCCAGAAAGAAAAGCTTTTTTCCAACAAGTAACTTGATCAGATAAAAATCTACAGATAAGATACTTATTTCAAACACTTTAAGGATTTTAGAAGAAGGTTATTATAAAAACTCAAATTGCATTTCAACTGACAGAATAATTTATTTTTTCCGAAGCTGAGCTATGTTAAATATAGGGTATATCAGTTGGAACCAGTCAATTTTGCATACAGTAGCAATTTTAATCTAAGAACCTCAACAATTTATATCGATTTTTTTCACCAGCGATGATGTGTTGGCTTCTTCGGTAGTGATTGTGGTGTGTGACCCTTTTGCAGCAGGTTTTGTTGCAACAGAACCAGTGTCTTCAAGTTTTTTCTTTATTGCAGTCATTGTTTCACGTTTTGGAGAAAAACTATATTCTTCATCAAATAAATGTCTACTGCTGTGATATAGCCTTTCAACAGTAGATAATACATAAACTTAATGACACATTGCTTTAACTGGAATCAACTCGAACACAGCACTGTCCCTGCTTGCCATTGTGAATTATTGTATGGTCACTACTGCACGTTCAATGTCACAAGGTGCTCAGGTACAACTGACATCACCTTGTACACAGGTGAAGCATTCGGATGCCTGCACTGTGTTAGGATACTGTTACTTTTGTGAAAATGTATAAACTGCTCTTGAAAATGGCTGCCAGTAAGAAGTTACTGGGGGTAAACTGGATCCAAGTGATATACACTGTATATTGAAATTCAGAATTCTAGAATAGCTACTGACATCGATAACAACTCAAAATCTGAAGAGTTTACTATATTGCAAGAGAAACCAAGCAGAGTCATTCATTTAAACCTATCTAAAGAACAAGTTGATGATTTTTAATATTGTAGTTAAATCATTTAAATCTCATATTGCTGTAAAGCATTAAATAATTTATGAACAAGCTATTTTAATCAGTGACAAAACAAAAGAGAAATAATACATAATTATAATTATGGACAGAGAAAAGAAAGAAAACCATTGAATGGTAAAAGTAGATTGAGTAAAGTCAGGAAGGAAAACAGACTTACAACGCAACCAATCTTCAATAAGTCTAATATTCTATAATCTAATGATGACAGGCAACCATGAAGCAAATTTTGACATAGGCAGCCACCATTTTGCAAAGTTGCAAATATGACAAGTCTTTTTTTATGTGGCTGCATGTATGTTATAAATCTATAGTTAAAGAGAAGTTACTAAATAGTTAATAACTCATTGTATTTGTTTCTCCTTTGAACAAATGCTAGATCATGAGGGTGCTGAAGATATAGCTCTGACAGGTGGTTAGCACGAAGCTCATTTGTATATTTGTACTTGTTTACTTACAAATGCACAAACTACACTAAATAATAAAGAAAACAACAGTAAAAATAAATCAAAGTAATTTTAACCAGTACAGTTTTATGGTAAATATTTCCTAATATTGAATGTCTGCATTGAGATGGGTACTTGATTTTCAGGATCAACTTCCAGATTGGTCGTACGGTTTTTTGAAGTTTCCGAGGAAGGGTTGGAAGCCTAACCTCAAAACAGGCAAACGATACAGTGCAGAAGAAAAACTCTGTCCTGGAGAACACAGTGATGTAAATCAGGAATTTATAAGAATCATTTCTATTATCTTTTCTATTCTATTATTCCTCGAAAGTGTTCACTTTCTAATTACACCACGAGTGGTGACTTCAATTGAAAAGAAAAAGTCATGACAGATTGTATTTTACTGACTTACAGCAACTTTTCATTTATTTCAATACTTCAGCCTTTTCTGTAGAGCAATGTTAACTTTTTTACTTTCTGAATATTTATTAAAGAAATTGATTTTTTTTTTCATTTAAGCTTTATACTCAATTGTGTGTGTGTGTGTGTGTGTGTGTGTGTGTGTGCATGTGTCTCTCTCTCTATATATAGGGTAAGTCAAAATTCCCTGTATAAACTTTAAAGATAGGTCAGGAATACAAAAACAAACTATATTTATAGTAGAATGTATATCTGGAAATGCCACCCAAATGTGCTAGAGGATGCTAGTGGCATCCCATTAGTTGGGCAGTGTAAGCCATCATCATTTGGCCTTATACTAGTAGGATGTATCTCTTTACTAATGCTGATAGGGCAGAGACGCATCTAGCCTATGGGGCAGTGAACAGAAACAAGAGAGCCTCTATATGATTGTATCCTGAACAGTTCCCCAATAGATGTGTGCCTAATCATTAAACGTTTGCGTGTTTGCACCAGAGATTGTGTGAAACTGGATCATTTCGATGGAAACAGGCATGAGTGTGGTCAGCAACAATTAATGCGCACATCTGCCATAGGGCAAATATACATGTTGTCTACCTTACTTGTTGTTTTTTATTTCTGAACCTTAGTGTACCTTCTAGCACATTCGAGTGGCACTTGAGGACATGCTTTCCACTATGAATACGGTTTCTTTTCGTATTCCTGATCTATCTTTAAAGTTTGTATATTAATTTTGAATTACCCTGTATACACACACCCTTCCTGTGGCATTCTTCCAAAAACTGTATGATTAACATGGAAGTTGATACTACATGTAATTTTTAAGAAATACTGTATATGCATGATATACTTATTTAATAAAAACAAAATACAAACAAACAGTAGTATGGTACAGCAGAAATACGACTTTAACAAAGTAATTCTCTAAAATGGTTTTGAGAATATCATGATATAAGTTTAAAGATAAAAGTGAGAATTTAGTTCTGAAATCATCATTCATTTTCTTCCATTTTTCATTGAAGAAGTAAAAACCAGAATGCTACCAAGTACTTCTGATGTTAAAATGAGTCTAATTCCAAATTAGCGCCAATTTTATTTCAAAATAGTTGCACCCAATTTATATTAGATTTTCTTTTTTAAATGAAACAAATAATTCTGCAATTGGAACAATTGTAAACATATTAGGTAAACGAACTACATTTTAGTTCAAATTGTGACTGGGGTCAAGCTAATGGGCAACTTTTTTCACCCAAGATTTTAAGATCAGTAAACATATCTGCAAGAGGAGTGATAAGTAAAATTATCATTGTAAATAATTACCATCTTGATGGAAGTTTCTCACTTGGTACAATCCATCATGATAAGAAATGAAAGAATTTGAAAAAACAAAAGAAGAATAACAGTTACTGTTATTGAGGCCATTCACAAAGATAATCTACCAGAATCAGTGAAATTAATACGATAAAGCCAACTGAATGGCTGCAAAATACCTTGAAAAGAGAGAACTTTAAATGCAGAGAACTGTTCTCGCTTAATAGATTAAGCAAACAAGGCTCTCTGATGTGGAAATCTATTTATAGCAAGGATGAAGTAAAAGTGTAAAAGTACAACATATCTTTATAAGATGCTTCATTTATCACAATCAATCAAAATAAGCTTTAATATTGATATAAAGTAACTGGTAGCAGCAAGGGCAAGAAGAGCAAAAGGACTTTGCAAATTAATTTAATTGAAACAGTTCAACAAATATCACTCTCCACAATACATAATATTGTTGTGTAGATATCATTTACATATTATTTTACTACACTAAACTTAAACAGTGTTTCTAAAGATTTTGTACTGCTTTTGTTCTCTCATTGTCTGAAATTTCAGCATTTCCTGCAAAACATGTTCAATATAATTCTTTGCATTATATTTTAAGCAACAGCTTCCAGAAAAGAAAGAATTGTTACAAATGACTCGGACAAATATTACTAAGAAAGTCTCAGTAAGTGGCTAAACTATCCTTGTTTGAATGGAGTTTCACAACCTATTCCTTTCTCTTCATCATCACTTCATCATCACTCAAGGAAATTATAAACTTCTAACAGTAAAGTAAGAACATTTCAAGTGAGTAAAGTAAGAACATTTCAAGTGAGTAAAACTCATTTCTTCTTAATTAAACATGGAAAGAAAGTCGTTTTAATCTGGAAACATATTGTTTCTCTCTTAAATGGCTTCAAATAATTCTGACATTTACCAAAACAAAACAAACAACAACAGCTTCTTAAAAGAAAACTATTGCAATATCAGAAAAAGTAAAATAATGAATTACCTTCACCCTGTTCCAGATGAATCTTTTCTTTCGTTGTTTCAGTGATTATTGAGTTGATAAAAGCAGAACTAAAGGAAAGAAAAGGAAACAAGTTAAACTAAAATAAATTAACATTTCACAAAGATTTAATAACTAGATCAAATAACTATGTTAAAAATTCTTCTCAACTGAGTGAAGCAAAGACAAATAGTCATTCACAAATGGTTCAGATACAAGTGGAATTAGATACAAATGCATCTAAGGAATTTCTCAAAGCAAGAAGGACTGAATATGGCAACACTTAATGTCAGTTACAATTTCATTGTTTTATAAAGAAAATTGAGCAAAAACAGCAAATAATAAATGAAATCAACAAAAATTTAACATAAATAATAAAAAAAAAAGATAGAAAAAAGCCTAAAATATATTCAGTAGACTGTGTGATCAAATCCTTACAACCTCCCCTGGCCCAATGAGTATCTCATATTCAACAGTCAGATAACCAGATACACACACAAATAGGAGAGCAGCAGATACTGCTGCATCAGTGTATTGATGTAGTGTGAAAATGGCAACAGCTGGTGATTTAGCAGACTTCCAACATGGGATGATCATAGCCTGCCACTGAAAGCTTGTCAGTAATTACAAGACAGCACGACTGTTGAATTATTCTCATGCCACTGTTGTTACAGTATACAACACCTAGCAGATAGCAGAGAGATGGAAAATGCTAAAACCAACTGCGGTCGACCAAGGGCCACTGACCATCGCAGCTGTCAGCTGTCAAATGTTGTCAACAGTAGCTACACGACTATCGAACAAATAACTAAAGAATACAATCTTATTGCACCTTGCATTTGCAAAGCAAGATTGGCAGACAGCTGTCTTCTCAAATGTATCACAATTCCAGCTATTTTTGGATAATGGGTGGTGTATGATCACCATTCTCTACATCAAGCTTTAGTTCTGACACCATAGTCTCAAGTAGACAGGCTGGCAGTGGAGATATCTTGGTGATGGGATATTCTCACATATCAGTTTCAGATCCCTAACAAACGTCATGGGTTCCATTGATGCAACTGTCTATTTGTCCATTATTGACAGTGTAGTGCACCATTTATGGCAATGATCTTTCAAAGAGACAACCTTGTGGGCCAATCGGATAATGAGTCATGCCATGCACAGGTTATATGTGAATGGTTTCTTGAATATTAGATGAATTCCAGATCATGAACTGGCTTTCTTGTTTGTCTAATTTGAGAACG
This sequence comes from Thereuonema tuberculata, assembly GCA_023159025.1. Classification (NCBI taxonomy): domain Eukaryota; kingdom Metazoa; phylum Arthropoda; class Chilopoda; order Scutigeromorpha; family Scutigeridae; genus Thereuonema; species Thereuonema tuberculata. The sequence goes on from JAFIDM010000179.1 coordinate 2,042,743, forward strand.
TATGGACAGAGAACTTCACTATTGGATGAAGCACATCAACAGCACCTCAGTTATGGGAGACACTGTCAACAAACTGGCATGCAATATCTCCAGTTACTTTCTGGAATCTCACGAAGTCCATACCTTCAGCATAGTTGCTGCACTCGTCTTGAAAAGAGGCAATATGTGCAATTAAATTGGTGGTCACAATAATTTAATTGCATAGTATATTGTGAAGATTTGCTTTTTTTTATTATTAACTTTTTCCTTTTGGTTATTGTATTATTACTTTTCTATTTTTTACTTTAAATGTTTTACTTTATGAATTTAATTTTTCCTGAAACTATTTTTTAATAATGATTTTAAGAATAAACTTTAAAATGATGGCTATATGAAATAAGATTTAAGAAATCGTCTAATTAACAAAACTTGAGTATTCTTTCTTCTTATTCTTGAACCTGATAGTTGAAGTGATTAAAAATAAAATCCACCACAAGTCAATTTATGGCTGTCAGAGTCGTGGAAAATAAGGCTCCCACTGTTTTGAAACCAACTGATATGTGTTAAGGTTGAGTGATCCGTCCAACACTCACTCATCCTTAACCTGCTAGATACTTTCACTGTGTGATGAGTGAAACCCAGAACCCATTTGAAGAGAAAAAATGAGCAGAAAAAATCCCCAGAGATCAACTGAACTCCTCCAGCTCACAGTCAAGTACTTTATTACTTGAGGTCCACAATTCAAGTGAAAGACTCTTAAGTTGGATGCACATTTGTAAACACCAGTCGTATGCTACTGAACAGCTTGTTCGTGGTGAGTTCGCGATTAAGCATGTACTATTGTTGCTGCTCTGGAAAAAGCAATGAAGCCTTCCCATAAAATTCATTCTAGGATGAATCTTTTCAGCAGTGACAAGAGATTATTTGTAACTCTTTATTTTTCTATTACAATGGCTGGAGTAAAATGAAAGAAGGTTTAGGGTATAACATTCTTCAAGCTGGAAGAGCACTAGCTAGAGACGAGTGTTTTAAAAGGTGGCTGTGAGTTTTATATCCTGGAACACATATTTTGGAAACAGCAGCTTGAAACAAAAGATCGTTAACAGTAGGCTTTTTTATTTTTAATAAATCAGTAAAAGTGGTCCCCAGATTACAAACGAGACATGTTCCCGAGAACATCTCTAAGTCAGATTTATATGTAACTTGAATCCCTGACAAACAGCGCATGTATGGTAAAAATAATATTAATAACAATAATATAATGGCTCATATGTGGGATAATAATACAATACTACAATATAATGGCTCATATGTGGGACTAATAATACAATACTATAATAATAATAATACCCCTGTATGAACCGATTATACAATGAAGGTTTGTTTACATATTGGAAGGAACTAGTTCCCGAATTATTAATTTAATTATTAATTATCCTTATAGGGAGGCTTGGAAGCCCGTTCGTAAGTATGGAATGCCATAAGTCGGGTCGTCCATAGCTCGAGAACCACCTGTATAGTCAAATATAAACATTCATTATAAATTAAAATAAAGAATAAATTTAAATGTTGAAAAGAAATTTATAATTCTTAATTTGATTAGAAGAGCACAAAATTATTAATATTATTTACAACTTTTCTCATTTTTTTAAAAAAAAAACTTAAATACAATCTGGGAAAATTCCAAAAATTATATGTTTACTATTGCAATAAAAAATGTTCTCAAAATATGACAACTGTCCTTTGAATTAATAACACTTGATAGAAGATTCCAACCTCTTGGAGTTCTTGAACCAGATTTTTTGATACAACTCTTGTAGCTGATATGACGATGAGCCTTATTGTGATTTTTGATCAACTCTACATAATTTTGAATTCTTGAATAATAAGTTTATAGAAATTATTGTTGACTTTGCAAGAAAGTAACATTTCATTCTCAATATCAACTGATTATACAGAGTGCTGTATTGGTGGCACCCCTTCCTCCTTCTAAATGTAGTAATGTAACTCTTTAAGAGCAGCGTTTGGGTGATGCATTCGAAACTTTCTCAGGAGAAGTCTAAAGTTTCTGTCAACTGCTTCCAAATTTGTATGTGACCACTTTATAACACCAAATGAAATGTTAAAACTGGGATAACGAATGTGGTGATTGCTCTGATTTTATTCCCTGCAATGAGATAAGTTTTAAATATCTTGCAGACTAGGTGTACAAAATCTGCTTTGTAATTCTTCTTTAATCTGTGTATGTTTGATACCTCACATTTGCAAGAAGTCATGAAGTCAAGCAATTTATGAGGGACATTCAGAAATCAACCTCCAATGAGTTGTAAAAAAAAAAAAAAAAGGAAGAGGAAAATGTTATTAAGTACATGAGATTCATACATACTTCTCAAAATAGTCATCATGGAAATTGAAGCATTTCTAATAGTGCTGCACAAGCTTTTGTATGCCCTGTTCATAGAAAGTTCTCACCTTTACGTTCATAGAAAGTTCCCATCTGGGATTTCATCTGTTCGCCTTTGTGAGTTCCTTGTTGATCTCGAATCACTGTGTTCCAACCACACCTTCATCTTTGTGAACTGTTAAAATTCGCTTGGTGCAAGGTCTGGACTATAGGATGGGTGATTGAACAACTCCCTTTGGAAATGCTCAAGTACTTCTTGTGTGCTTCCTTTGATTACCTTCATCATTCACAACAGTTTGTCCATTCAATACTTCGAACATCATCATTCTCTCACACATCCTTTGCTCATGAAGTTTTGTTCATACATCTTAAGACATCCTTTGATGATCTTCAGCCACATTGTGCCCTTCACTGAGTCTCCTAGAGACATTGGATATTCATTAGCCCTGTCTGTTTGTCATTCCTAATAGATAATTTTACATGCCATTTGTCCATGACCTCATGTAGAAACATTATATCAATCTTAGATACATTCAGAGCATCTAATATTTAAACGTGATATGCTTTATTTATAATCAATGAAACAGATACTCAAATTCCTCTGGTTTTTTAACTGGTAAATTCACAACTACTGAGTCAATAACTAACTGATATTTGCAACCTTGTGAATTATATGCTTTTTTGCTCCTTCTACTGTAATTTCACTTTGTTCACGTTAGGCAAATATCTATTTTTGCCACTATTAATGACAGTAATTTATACATTGTAGATAAGCACATAGTTGGTATATATTTTGCTGGGTTTAAACTATACTGTCCTATTATTATTATCATCACTTTTTAATTAACAAGAATGTTTGCATTTTAATCTTGTACCAGCTCAAAATATTTGAGAAGAGAAATACTTGAAATTCTAGAAACTAGAAAAGTTAAAATACAGATTGTCATTCAAATTTGATGATGTTAACTGCTGGTGCCATCAGAATTTCACTAATTCTAGTTGACAATGTTATTGTATGAACAGATCACATCATACTACAATAAGGTGATAAATTGATAAGAAATGATATCATATAAATAATTATTGATAAGAATGATATTGTATAGATTATTAAAAACAATTTTTCTAAATAATTAATTGACTTAAAATTTCATTGTCTTCTTTTATTTTGATATTTTTTTGAAAATACCTAAGGATTTTTTTGATACTTTGAGGGATTTATCTTTGTTTATACATTCATATGTGTTTATGTAACAAGATTCTAAAAAGAGTCTTTCAGTTTCATCATTACATTTTTGCACTACTCCGACTATTGGATCTGGGTTGTGTTTCTCATTTATAGTGTGAAAAGCCCAGTCTGACAAATCAAGTTGCTTGTTGTTGTACGCTCTTATGTGTTCAGATAGTCTTTCCTTTAAAGTTCTGGCAGAATTTCCGTAATATATTTTGTTGGAGTCCCTTCATTGAAGTTTATATATAATTCCCATATTGAATTTGTCTACGTTCTTAGATCTTTTATTCAATTTCATCAATTTTTTTGTCTTTAAAAAAGACAATTTTAATGTTTTTTTCATAGCATGATTTTCTAATTTCTTTATTGATCCTTATGCCAATTGGGATTCGTATATAATTATTGTAATTAGAAATTGTTCTCTTAGTTTGAACCTTCTTTTTCAAATTCTGAAGAATTCTTTGACGATTTTATTGACATATATTATGGGGTATTCATTCATGTAATATTTATCTTTCATAATTTCTATTTTACTTTTCCATTTTATTTGATCCTCTATAATTTGTAATTCTTTTTAGATTATTCCAAAAATTGCTTTTTTTCAATAGCGTTGCTTAGTTTTCAATATGTTAATGCTCAAAGACACTTCACTTATGTAACTGCCAGAGGTCATATGGAGCACCAGCGTCGATCTCAATTCCTTTTTGTTATTGGTCAAAGCTTACACCAATGATACTGTTCTTAACTCCTTAGTGCTGTTCTGTGGATATCTGACATTTATCACTTCAGAACTCAGCCCTTAACTGTCAGGTTCTCATGAATATTTCTGATATAATCTTTCATGCTATGATGTTCACTGATG
>JAFIDM010000179.1:2072218-2115186 GCA_023159025.1 Thereuonema tuberculata
TAGGAATGGTTGATTTATTATAGAACAGCATTAGGAATGGTTGATTTTGCTGTGATATTCCTCCTCAATTAAAAGGCAGACATCCATCCAAATTATAACTTTGTAATGAGAAGGCTTAATGAGCACTGACGAAAAGAAAAACACACTTTATTTGGTAAAATTGAAGTAAAATAGAGGAATTTTTAAAAATATTGACAGTTTTTCAAGTTATCCTAATTATGGGATTTTAATGAAGAACTTATCTCTTTACCTACAGGTAACACAACAAACATCAAAATTAACTGGGATAGGGCATTTGTTAGTCTCAAAATATTATTAAAGCTTTAATTTCTTAGGATTAACGGGGTTTTGATCACAGATGAATAGTAGGAAATAAGATAATCTGAAATATATAAATAAAATTATATATATATATATATATATATATATATATATATATATATATATATATATATATATATATTATATTGTAACATTTTTGCTATAATGCATATTAAAATGGAATATAAATTACAGACCCTTCCGAAGCTGTACTTAACCGAATGCTGTAAAAAAATAAACTACATTTTTTTTATTTTAAAAATGAAACCTGAAAATTTGAGGATGCTGAAAATGCAAATAACATAACATATGCCATTGCCAATATGTAAATCAGGCTGCTTTTCATCTTGAAAACTTTTATCTATAATTCTGAAATGGATCAATTCTCACAATCCAACAGACATTGTTTGTAGCTCTTATGACATAGTTTTGGTTTGATGGATATGGGAATGAATCAAGATGACAAGGCCAGGAAAGAATCAAAGCTATGGATACCATTACAAGACCTCAAGATTACTGTTATTATAAAAAGTAGAAACACGATCTCTTCTCATCATTTCCCAACTCACTGAAACCACTGGAAGGAGAATTTAAAGGCCTGAAGGCTTCATGAAATAGGCCTTTATGCCAGAAGATCAGCAGTCTACATCTCCTTGTTCTTAATTCAGAAACGGGGGCCAAGATATAATATTAACATGTGGAGCAAAGTTCTTATCAGAGAAGAGTCCAGATTCAGTCTGAAATCTGATTCCAAAAGGACTTTAATCTGGAGAGAATGTGTTGGGAGTCATCAAACATTAATCACTTTAGAGATAGAGGTCTATTGATATGGTCAGAGATAACTATCATTGGCCCCACAAATTTCCACATGTTTAAGAGAATCATTTTGAATGAACAGTCTTATAGAGATAATATCCTTGAACAACATTTGTTCTTCCATCTGCAGTTGAGGTGTTGAGCTTTTCATCTTCAGGGATAATAATGACTACTCACAGACATCCTCTTGGAGGTCAATATCTCAATGAACAAGGATTAGATGGATTTGCCTGTGAATTCTCTTGACCAGAATCTGATTGTGGACGTTGGAAAGATTATTGCTCCTCTCAGAAGCCTTGTTGAGCTTAAGACTGCCCTTTTTTGTGAATGGCCATTAAGACTTTGATAGCTATTTATAACTTTACGATCAGTATGACAAGTGACCCTGCATTGCCATCTGAGATGATCACACACCTTCATCTTATTATTGGTATTTGTCATGAATTTAATAGTTCATTATTTTGAACTGAAATAGTTAAAAGAAAAAAAGAAGCCTTTTCATCTATGTATATCTGTTTGCATAACATATTAAAGTTCAAAGCGTTCAATTTTTTATTTATTTTTATTTTTTCTTTAGAAATCTTATTATTTTTATGTCTTGTAACTTAACTTTTGGTCTTTGGTATAGGTATACTTTTCAACTATCCATTATTGTAAAAGTGCTCATTGCAAGAGAAGTAACAATAAGTTGCTCCAGGCCTTTTGACACTTTCCATAAGCCAGTTAACGTGGTCATTTGGCATTTCATAAGTGCCCTTTTTAATAATCCAAACCAATAAAACTTCATACTTTATGGGGAGGTCCTCAAGCAATGGATTCGTACCTGTCACCCGCCAGGTAGCATTGATAGAGTTTACGACAGTTGGTCCACCTTCAGCTTTGTGACGTTGGGTCAGCACATGTACAGGAGCTTTGTGGAATTTGTTCATCAGCAATTGCTTCCATGGACTTTTCCTAATCTGAGACTGACTCATGTGCAGTTCTTGGTTATAGCTCACTGTGTAGATGAGTTTTCTTTTGAGGCCATTGCTTGCAACCTTTGCTAGGAGGTTGGTGTCTTTTTTTTTGGTGCCATCCACCATCAGATCTGTCGTGATGGTAACTGTAATGCAACCTCGTAGTCAGTCATCTTATGGATTATGGAAGCCACTGTGGACTTATTAGTTAAAAATCCAAGCTCTTCACACCTTATTTATAATCACAGAATAGGAAAACTTTGTATGGAAAAGGGCCATTACATACCTTTCCCAAAAGAGGTTAATTTTAGGAGGCATCCTTTATCAAATGAAATATTAACTGCAGTAACAGAATGTTCGATCTCAGGAGACTATCTATACATGCATGCATGACGTTGTATTTCTAATGAGTACACAATAATTCACTGCATTTGTTGAGATATAAAGGAATCAACCTCCTATAATCATTGAGCATGCAGCATTATTAATATTATCCTTTGAAAATGGCCTTCCTTAAGTTATCGTAATGATTTTTGAATTAAAACATTTTATGGGTAAACAAATTGTCCTGACTGTGATCAGTATTCAAAATTAAATCTTTAATGAACTTATTCAATCGAATAGAAAGCGATATTCCTTTAACTATATTTTCTAACATCCAAATGAAGTTAAAAACTATCTCCATATTTAAATATTTATAAATTGTTTATTTCCAAATCACTTCATAAATTCATTTTATTTACAAAGTGATAGAATTACTTTACTGAAAAAAAAAGAAGAAAGAAAAAAAACTGAATTTCCTTTTGAAGATCATCATAAATTCCATCTCTTTCGATTTCTGGATTCTTCTTCTTCTTTATTTTGAGATTAGGAGAGAGGAATCAAGACCAAAATAAAATAAAGTAATTTTGAACTGGTAACAAATATTCTTAAAAAACCAACTGACATAAGATTAAGAACGGGTCTAACTTTTGTATTTGAAAATGTTTCCATCTGGATTTGTGTCATGAAATTTCCAAGAAAGTTTTTTGTGTTTTTATAAGGTCTCTAATATCAGTTTTCCAGTCTGGGCTCCAGTCAAAAAGTTGAAAAAACATTTTAGACTTAATAAACACTAGAGTGAATTTGTGGAAAACATACGAGGGGTGATCAGAAACTAAGTTTTAATTTTTTTTCTTTTTTTTTCAAATTTGATTTGGAAATGCTGTATTACTTGAGTATGGTCTTAAGAAGCCAGGTTCTTTCCCTACCACAACAAAAGTAGGGGAATTTTCCCCCAACAGGAAGTAAAGTCCACCCAGTCATTCCTTCTCTTTCTTTTTTCAGATTTCATTTAACATCCAGTAATGTTAGCAATAACGGAACTCAAATCTGGCCTAAACTGTACAAAGAGAATCATAGTGAATTCGATATTCAATATATTTTACTACCAAGTGTTGTTGCAAAGAAACTATTGCAAAGTTATGCAAAGGTAAAAAATGTAATTCAAATATATTTAGACAAATAAAGCATACCCAATATTTAGACAAAAATTGGGTGATAAACTAATGTTTTGTTTGTGAGGTTCAATAAACAAATCTACAAGATTCTGCCATATTTATTTATTCTATGAGACTAATAAATTTACAAAATTATTAACGTGTGCTAAAAATAAAATTAATTCTTGCGAAGCTGACACACTTGTCAAGTAAAATAAACCCAATAAAATTATTTAAAAACTACTAGTTTTGGCCCATGATTAAAAGGGGACCTTCTTCCGGCAAAGTAACCCAAAGTTTAAAACATGCGCTTAAATAGCCAGACGTAACCCTGGTGCAATGTGGGAATGAAAGAGGCAGGCGATTATTGGAATGCAGCTGGACGAAATGATATTTAACCGGAGGAGGGGGGGGGGAATATTCAGTTGGGGATAATAAGAAAGATGGGGAAGATAGATGTATTCTTTTATTTTATTTTATTTTTATTGAAACTATTATTCGTGCTTATAAAAGTTTATGTTTCTTAAGACCATATTTAGCCATGTTTTGTATGGATAAGACATGATTGTAACACAGAGGATTAGTTAGAATATGGAAGGACTCCTTGCATTTGCGCAAGAAGTCATTCTGCTCATTGCATAAAATGGAAACCTGTTCAAAATTGAATCTTGTTTTTCTTTTGAATGTGTGACGGTATTATAATTACAATCGTCATTGTCCAACGCATACTGGTGCTGATACAGACGGGCAGACAATTTCTGTTTGGTTTCCCCAGCATAAACACAGTTTTCCTCGCTAAACATGGGATGGTATAAACCACACATTTTCTGTCCTTGGAGTTCCTATTAGTCATCCAATTGCATTGCTTGGCTATTGTATTATTACTAGGAGAAATAAGTATTATGTTGAGGGGCCTAATCGTAAACGAAATTGTCTGCCCGTCTGTATCAGCATCAGTATGCGTTGGACACTGACGATTGTAATTATAATACCGTCATACATTCAAAAGAAAAACAAAATCTTATCAATTTTGAACAGGTTTCCATTTTATGCAATGAGCAGAATGACTTCTTGCACAAATGCAAGGAGTCCTTCCATATTCTAACTAACCCTCTGTGTTACAGTCATGTCTTATCCATTCAAAATATGGCTAAATATGGTCTTAAGAAACGTAAACTTTTATAAACATGAATAATAGTTTAAATAAAAATAAAAGAAAATAAAAGAATACATCTATCTCCCCCATCTTTCTTATTATCCCGAATAGAATATTCCCCTTCCCCCCCCCCCTTCCGGTTAAATATCGTTTCGTCCAGCTGCATTCCAATAATAGCCTGCCCCCTTTCATTCCCATATTGCACCAGGGTTACGTCTGGCTATTTAAGCGCATGTTTTTAAACTTTGGGTTACTTTGCCGGAAGAAGGCCCCCTTTTAATCATGGGCCGAAACTAGTAGTTTTTACATAATTTTATTGTGTTTTTATTTTACTTCAAGTGTGTCGGCGTCGCAAGAATTAGACTAATAAATTCTTTCACTAAAAAAAAAAAAAAAAATCAAGAACTCAACTTCCAGAAAACAAACCTTCAAGAGAAGTTTAGTTATTTCAGATGGAATCAACAAAGAAAAGTTTCATTAGAAAAACAAAAAAATTAATCACTAAGAAGAAGAGAGTTTAGAGTAGACAACTTTGTGTTTATGTTAAAATTCCATTACAAATCTTTTAAAACCCTGATGGCAACTGAAAAATTCTTTCCTTATTAAATAATACAAGTTATTAATTCAGTAAATTACAAAATTCAAGATTTAAAGAACCTCTTTATTCTGATAGAAGCTTATATTGGACAATTATAACCTCATTATTCCTATTAGGATTATAGTTCATTAAATGCAGAAGAAAAGTATTAAAATTTTTGTGTATTATAAATATTGTAAATTATTTAGCCTCAAATTAATTCCTCAAAGTAGTTTCAAATTGTATTTGTTATTATTGTTTTAATGTTAATTATCTTATTTTTATTTTCAAATTAAAGAAAATAAATTATTTTATTTTCAAAATAAAAAACATATTAAACAATTGTTGTTTGTGCTTTATACAACTGACCATTAGGTAGGTGATTGCAATTATTGTTAAACATGAACAAGTAAGACTAAACAGGGAGTTAGATTTTGAAGGGAAAAAGAGAATGCAGACACTGGATGGATTTTTCAATTAGAATGGTTAGACATATGTTTGGACAAATATGGATTATCCCAAAGGAAAGCTAATTATATTCAATTCTCTTTAAGAAGTTCTGACAAATTCAATTGAAGAATCCAAGCTAATAAAACTAACCTCATCTGATTAAATCTTCAGAAACTGGACGTAAAATAGCAACTTTAAATATTTTGTAACTCTTTGAAAATGGATTGCACAAGATCTGAAACATTTAGATTTATTTTGACTTAAAATGTTCTTCACCAATTTCTTATGTTTAGTCTGAATATAGCAACTAACAAAAAAAGACGCAGATGTATTGAAGGAGAGGTTCCAAATGATTAAAAACAAAAAAGAAAAGAGAATATTGTTAATATTCCTGAAAAAAAAATGTAGTAATATTCCTTCAAATACGGTGAACTGTGGATAATACAAAGTTAAATATACTATTTTCCAATAGCAAGTTATTCAGAAATATGTAACAAATTCTGAACATTCAAAAATGACAGTACTAATAATTTAAAATTAACTTGATAACTTATGAGTTGGATTTCTGTGATGTTCAATTGCAGAGTTTTGAAACTATTACTTCAGTATGAATGTTAATTTAGAGAATTATTTTTGGAACTTTTATTTAATTAAGATGTTAGGGAAAAGGTGTCAACAGAAAAAAAAACTGATACAGCTTGAAGAAAGTATTCTATCACTATGAAACTTCACGCATGCAATGAGTATATTGATGCGATGTCGACAAGGACGCAAACGAGCTATGATGTAATATCGGCGGACCAGAAAGAGATCTCCAAAAAGAGAACCCCAGACGCCAGGTCGAAGGCCGTCCCGGATTGGCCAAGCCGGGAGCCTTCAGAATCCGAGATCGCCTCCCCTCTCCTCGATGACGGACCGCACAGGAAACTCTGAGATCGACCTGAATTTGGGAATCCAAATCCCGTATAATATTAACCTGGATCCGATCTATAAGTCTTTGAACTTTATTAACCTGGATTTCAGAATCCGCTAACCTATTTAAAAATTGTATATAAACTAATTAATTGTAAATAAAAGTAGTAGACGTAGTGTGTAGTTAAGCTGAACCCATGACTCTGTCTGTCTCATTTTGACCACACATCACTGCCGCCGAACAACAAATCAATATAAAGAAATTACTCTATTTTCATTGCAAAAGGACTTTTCATTACAGAGAAGTGGCAACATTACAGTGACATGTTAAAAGGTAATAAATCCTTCTAGGAGTTGATACAAAAGCTGATGTATGCTGTGGCATGGAGTCAAATAATAGTCTAATGTTGTCCTGTGGCTAATTCTGCCAGTTGTTTTGCAATTGTTGGGCTAGTTCAATAGCATTCCACAAAGGCTGCAGCTGCCTTCACAACATGCTTCAGTGGTAAGAGTTCTGGGCATAGTCTTGGGACCAAAGGCATTGTTGAGGGTTTTGCCATGTGAGATCTGGCATATCATATTGGTAAATAGCCACTGAAAGCATGGCAGCAAAGACAATACGGACGGACTGTAGCCCCACTCAACCACTGCAACAGGATTGGAGCAAAGACCTCCATATGCATATACAGCTAACATCTGAGCTAAGAAAGAAATAAGATTCATTGCTGAACATGTCTTCAATTGTATACCATCCAGGATTACCGGGCCTGACCCCACTCCAGACATTGCTGACTATTGGATGGTCAGTGGTAGATGCCGAGAATGCCTTTGCTGATTGATATCCTTTAATATTACATGATGTGCAGTTGAAGTTACTGCCTTTGGATGAAGGACGTGGATATCTCTGGTGCTGTTAAAGCTCTCCCATGATCACAGAAGAGCTTTCAAGTCCTGGGGTAAAGAGGGTTTTTTTGTTTTTTGTTTTTTTGAAAATTGGAGTTCTCAATAACTTATCATAGTTTGAATATTTTTGTAATTAAATATCTGAAGTTTTCTCCAATAATAGAAAAGAAAGCATTGAATTTTCAATTATTAAAATGCTTTCTGAATTATAATGATAAATTTTAATAATACTAACAAACAAATTATGATAAACTTTTGTTCTTCATATTGAAGATCTACCAGTAAATTTCCATATTATAACTTTAAACATAATACAAAATGTAATTAACAATCAGTGAATTAAAATTTTACTTATTTTGTAGTATTTTATTTATTTATTTATTTAGATTTTTAAATAAAATCAATTTCAAAGTTTATGACTTTCAACTTCAAATTTTTTTTTTTAAGTTTTTCTATTAATTTTGATAGGAAAATGATGAGAATACCAAGAAATAACAGTGTTTATGAATCTAGTAACAATTTTTATTTGCCAAAGTAATATATATTTTTAGTAATAATATATCACAAAATAATTCATATGTTTTTCTATAGCCAATTCATTGTAGCACCAGTTGGTGAAACAGTAGCGAAATGAATTTGCCATCGGCTGAAAGAAGTAATTAAATTTGATTAAAATAAACTAATCTAAAAGTTGCAACTGATACTTTTGTCAGTTTTACCACTTGTTTTCTTCCAATCTCGAATGCAATAGACAAATGCATCTTGATCAAATCAGAATGTACTTCCCATTTCAAATGAGGAAAAAAAAAAACAAGAACAAACGTTTTAAAAAGAAAAATCTTCAGACAAAATAAATATTTATAATTATAAATTCACACTTCATTAGATTTTTGTAATTTAAATTAATTCAAGAATTTCTGTCAATTCAAAATAATTGACTTTAAATTATTAAGCTTTTTTAACATAGTTGTCAATTGAGAAACAAAGACAAGTTACCAGGTTTAGTTATGGAAATACAAGAGACAAATAAAAATTTAGAAACATTACAATTAAGAAGAATAGTAGATCTGGGACATTTCGTTCAAAATATTCAAAACATAGGTAAGAAACATCCAAAAGTTCCCCTTATGACATTAACAAAACTGTAACTAAACAGAAATATATTTCTCCAAATAAGCTTTTTTTCCTTTTTGTTTTCGTGCGATTTACTTCACTGAACTTCTCTATCAATATACATAGTTTTTCAACTAAATGTTGTTCAAAAAAAGCTACTTTTCTGTTAGTTCCATGATTCTATAATTTAATAATCCAAATTTTTATTATATTTGTAATATTTAATAATTTATAACATACTTTTTTACCAATTTTCTGAAAGATTTTTGTGTTTTTTTTTTTTTTTTTTTTTGCTTTAGTCATAGCTATATAGACTAACTCAAATAATCTTATACTTTGTTTTTAATTCATTTATTTATTTGTGATTATTATTATTATTATTAGTCAATTGTAAAGTATTTCTATCAAAGGTTTGTTATTCATTTATTTTCAATAAAATATTTAATCAGGAATAGAAGAGGTGAAGTATTAGTGCTAAATAGGTTATTTTATAAACACCCTTTTCTATTTTTGCAAAATAGAATCTGTAGGATAGAAAGATTCTAAGGAATAGAATATAATAATAATAAAAAAATGTAAAAAAAAATAAGAGCATGTGGAAAAATGTGGGATTGGTTCCATAACTCCCAAACTCAATTTCTCAAAAATAAAACAATTTCTAATTTATATGTATCTATATTTTTATATGTATTTAAAAAGATAAAAATACATACAAATAAAATTATTAATAAGATCAAACAATTCAGACTTCAAAAAAAAAAAAATCATGACTCATTTCCTTCTGTGTCACCTAGGGCTGCTGCAAATTCATCACTCAAATATGCAATGGTGAGGTTATCTTGTTATCTAAAACATGATTAACATTTTCTTGTGTTGTTTCGAAAAGAATTCCTCTTTTTAACCCATGTTAAAGTAAAAACAAAAAAAAGGCTTTGTTTTATGGGCCATTTTATATCAAAATCATGTAAAATAAAAGATTGTGTAAAAACAGAATTGGGTTTATTTGCTTAAGTTTCAAAACATCGTGCCCCCCCCCCCTTTTTTTTTAATATTAATAATTATTGTTTTTCTTGTCTGTGATTTATTTATTTTATTTGTGACTGTTACTTCTGCTAATCTTGCAATGATAAAATATCTTTTATCTGAGCACGTAGGGAATTCTGAGCTACATCAATCAATTTCTTACATTTGTTAGTTCAATTAGAATAGATGAAAACAGACTCAAAAACAATGAAACTGAAATGAACAGAGAATGATAACCTAATGTAATAGGGTCAATTTGAGTATTTTTTAAAATTTTCAAATTTAACAAAAAAAAAACAAAAACAAAAAAAAAACGGTAAATTTTTAAATAATTAAACGAATTTTTGGATAGGGAAGTAAAACTAGATGAGCTTTCTGCAACATTTCACCACAATCTTCTATCAAAAGTAATTCAAATGTAACATGTCATTCAAGGACCATTTTTTAGCTTTCTGCCAATTCTAAATTACTGAAATGAAATATCCACAAAACAGTAAATCTTCCAGAATTTCCCAGAATTCTTTCTTCTTACGCAGGTCTAAAATATCTGAGGTAATTATGCAAAAGGCATCCAATATCACAAATGTTTTTTTTTTTTCTTTTCTAATCCTACTGATCATTACTATGGCATTAAAAAACAATAATTCCCATACTTAAAATTTGTTGATGTTTTTAAGCATAAAATTCTCTTTCAAAGAGCAACAGGGAAACACAATTAACTTCATTTAGAAGAGAAAAAAATACATTTAAGAGGGTTTTTTTAAAAAATGTGATTTCCTAGTTAAAAGCAATTCTTTGGAATAATTATTCCTAAATACCAAGAACTTGAGGTTTTTCAACCTCAAGGTTTTTTGTCACATATTTTCATTGAATAATTAATCTAGAAACAAAAATTAATCGTATCTTGACTTATGAATGCAACTTACTCCCAATTACCATGTATTTAACTATTATAACATTCTCATATTTTTTTTATATCATTATTTATTTGTAAAATTCTCAAACTGTAATAAATGAATAAGAATTAGTTTGCATAATAGAAACCAAAGCAGTCACAGACTATAAAGAAATCAAAAGTGTTACTTAACTAATTCTATTCTCTCAGTCTGTCCTTATTTCCGTGGGATAGCACAATAGACCTTTCAGGTTGCGGTGCTTGGCTTCTCTGCCACCCACGCTCACCCCATAACTAACTAACTAACTAATTCTAGCATAGTCAAGGCTTTTTTTTTACTTGTTTGGTTTTCATTACAATTATTAGAATATTGTTTAAGGACTGATGTCCTTAAATTAAGGAATTTTGCAGAATGAACTGTTCTGGTTGTCCGGTCGGGACCAAACTTGGTAGGCAGCTGCAGAAGGTCTTCCCAATACCACCCCCACACAAAAAATAAAAATGGTAGAACCCATTCTGTCTAAATAAATAATGTTCAGAAATGCCACCTGTGCGGGTTACAACACAGGAATTATTGTGTGACAATTTTGGTCACTGATTGTACAGTACTGCATGTCAATTGTCAGCCATGACCCATCGTGTCCATTTGGACCTGCAAACAAGAGGCAGAGTGATAGGACATCTTGAGGCAAGCCAGTCACAAGTGAAAGTGTTTCTTGCACTAGATGTGTCAACCAGTCATCTCTCGCTTATGGAGATGTTTCCAACCGGATGGAAATATTACCTTACACTATAGCAGAAGATGTCCACATGTCACCACACCCCGAGAAGACTAATCTCGCTAACGGGCCAGATGGAACCTCGATGCTTGCCATGCCACCTTGCCCCAGAACTGGGAGCAAAACACAGACACTGTATCCAGACAAACAGTGTACAGGCGGCTCCATGCAGTTGGTCTGTATGCCAGCAGACCCATGAGGTGCATCCCCTTCAGCCATGCTCACTGGAAGGAACGCTTGTTGTGTTGTACTAAATACGCACCATGGACACAAGCACAATGGAGCCATGTCATGTTTTCTGACGAGTCCCGGTACAGTTTAGACTGTGATTCCCGACTGGAGGGAGTAAGGAACCAGGGCTAATCTTGCCAACATCGTCGAATATCACAGGTACTGGGGTGGCGGTGTGATGGTGTGGACAGGTATTATGCTGGGCTCTCGTACACCACTGCACATCTTTGACAGAGGATCTGTAACTGCCCAGCTGTACCGGGACAATGTCCTTCACCAACATGTGCGACTTTTCAGAGCTGCTGCTGCTCCAGAGTTTCTATTGATGGACAATAATGCATTGTCCGACAATTTGCTTGATACTCGGGTGTGCAATATGCCAGCACATTGCATTGTTTGCGTAGCTGTGCAGGGGACCATACAGCAAACTGAACACTCTTTATACCTTTATGCCTAGATAGTACCCCAGGTGCTTCTATCTCAATGATGTTTCAGACATTTTTATTTTTTTCTAGTAGAGACAGTGTTGCCATCTTTACTTTTTGTGTGGGGATGGTATTGGGAAGACCTTCTGTACCCACTACCAAGTTTGGTCCTGACTGGACAACCAGCACAGTTCATTTTGCAAGAGCCCTTAATTTAAGGATGTCAGTGTAATTAGTATACAGCTCAATTCTTGAAACTAGAAAGTGGCCAATGAACGATCTATATTAAGTTAAATATTTTGAATGCTTAGTAGGAAGTAAAACTAACTGTCGGACTTTGGTCATTTTGAAGTAACTAAACCTGCATGATTAGCATATTCCATCTTTTTTTTACAGTTTTCCATAATTCACTCTTTCGAATAATGTATTGATAAATGGAGAAGTCTCCAGTGCCAACTGTGGTTAGAATTGGAGACCTTGCATTCCTGTGCTGTTGATAAAGCCTGCATAATGGCTGTTGATGGACTGTCCCATTTTTCCAATATTTGTAAGAAGTTTTTGACAGACATTTTTACTTTGCGAAGATGCTATTCTTTTTAAACAGGACACTAATGATATCCAAATCAATCCAAAATCTTTTGAAGCTAACCACAGCCAGAAACTGAATGCCCACATGGCATTTGAGTTGGCATCCAACCTCTTCTCATCTAATCCTTCTTCTTTTAAATTTGAAATCTACTGCTTGTAGTAACTTGTGGATTTAAAAAGATGACTTCAAAACTCGGCCACACTTCATGACTAAACTTCATTTTGCAATTTGATTCAACTGGAAAAAGAAACAAAATCCTCAGGTAAATTCTAAACAAAATATTCCTAATTAGAATGTACAATTGACTTAGTTTACTTGTTAAATTGAGGAAATATTGCTTGTAGTCAACTTCCATGTATTTTTCAACTATTTCCCTATTCTTAGATACTTTACGGCTTTGATTACCATAGACTCAATATTTTTTACTGCACTTAATGGATGAAATTCATAGTTTTAGTTTTAGCTATTTTGTTCCAAAACTCTACCCATCAAAATTCAAAACATTTTTTGTGGGCACAAGATTCAGTGAAACACAGCAAAAAGTTCTTAATTACTAGTTTTACTTCCGTAGCTTAAAATGTTTTTGATTATTGAAAAATTTGATTATTCTTGTTAAATCCGAAAGCTTTAAAAAATACAAATTGACTGCATTACCATTCTCTCTTCATTTCAGTTAATATTGTTTTTGAATTTACTTTATCTATTCTAATTCATAAGAAACTGATTGATGCAAATATGCAGCAGAATTCCCTCTGTGCTCAGATAAAAAGATAGTTTGTCATTAACAAAATTAACAGTCACAAATATAACAAAGAAATAGGAAGGACAAGAAAAACAGTAATTATTAATATAAAACAAAAAGTACTGCCTGTGCTGTGGTGACAGGATCAAAGCATGTTGAGAAGGTCTGTCTCATCTTTTACTGTCCATCCATCCAGAATAGTTGGAGCTGTGAATCATCAAAGAAGACAACTTCGGCCACTCTTCCATAGTCCACGATAGTATTCATGTGGAAGATGCTTTTTCCAATGGGTGCCAATCAACATATGTACTGGACATAGGCGTCGGGAGCTCTATGGAGAGAAGAGTTCTGTGAACAGTTGTATTCCCTGGTTACTTGTTTGATAGTCATACAACTTCTGGAGGGTATCATCTGTGACAGACAATGACACCACAATGGTCAATAGTAGCTACAGTAGACTCAAATGAATCAAATGGTTCTCAAGATTCATACACAAAACATATGGGAAAAAATGTGTTCAATTAAACATACTGCAAATTTATAGAATAGTAATGCAATAAATTTCTTGGGTTAGAAATTATATATATATATACAGGAATATCTATAAAGAATATGGAATGCTAAGATTGTTCTTCACTTCATGCATTTGACTTACAATGCTGACCGTCTTTAGCTTTCTTGTTTCTAATGAATCTGTTTAGGTCTTTAGATCTTTTTAATTATTTTTTTTTGCAAAACATACCCACATGAAGCCACCGTTGTAGCTCTGGATAAAATGTTTATTTATAATAAATGAAAGCAACCAAATTAAGCAATGTTGATAGTCTATCTTCCAAAATATGAATAAAATTTTCAAAATTATTAAAATTATTTAATAGTATTTATCCTGCTTTCTTTATATTCCTTCTGCTCTAGATGCCTTTCCGTCTCAGATGTTGGTGACTACGGATCTCCACCTGTCTCAGTTTTTTTTTTGTCAACCTTGAATATTCGACATAGATCGTCCCTGTCCAGTCCCTTACATTGTCAAACCTAAGCCTGTATCCATCTTCCTCTTTGTCTCTTTCCTTCAATCTTGCCTTCAACTAAGAGCTTTTATAGGTCATCTTTTTGATTCAGATTTCCTTTCAGATTCTATGTTGGAAAAATTCTATATTCAATTGGTCACTTTTTTGGTTCAAGAAATTTTCAGCATTCTTCTCAGAGCCCACATCTCAAAGAATTTAAGTTTTTGAGCTATGTTTATAATCCAAGTTTCAGATTCATAAAGTGCTATTGACCAGATAAAGGATTTTGCTAATTTTATCCTAATCTGATTTCCTTCGAACAAAATAGATTTTTTTTTTTTTTGTAATAGAAATTTTGATTTGACCAGTTCAATTCTTCTTTTAATTTCTGTCTTCATTAGTTGTAAGTTGGCTCAAATAAATAAAAGAATTAACTGGCTCTATTTTCCCAATATTTAATTTGATATTAAGTGATATATTTTCATCTTTAGCTGCCTCCATAGTTTCTGTTTTGCTTTTGTTAATTTTCAATTCTAATTCCTCACTTTTTTCTTTCACTTCATTTAAAAGTGATTGAAGCTCTATTTCTCCTATTAGAACTGTTATCATTGCAGAAGGTTTCTATTTCTATCTCCTATTTTGATCCCCTTGAATGTTTCTAAGTTTTTAAATATTTCTTCATTATTGATGTTGTAAAGTAATGGTAATAGAACATGGCCTTGTCTACCCTGTTTTCCAGTAAGAAACATTTCTGACAATTCATTGTTGACACAGAGAGGAGGTTTTTTTAATTCTTATATAGATTTTAAATTATTCTGAAGTCTTTTCCATCCATTTGTGATGTAGGAAGTAAATGTATTAATGATCTATAGAATTAAAGGCTTTTGTTTCATCTACAAAAGCACAGCAAAGACTTTTCTGTTCCTTTCTAAGCTCTTTCCAAAATCATCTTTAGATTAAATTCCTTCCCTTGTCATTTTGAAATCTACTTTGGGTGCTGTCTATTTCTTTGGAGAGTTTATTCTTGATTCTTTTTAATATAATTTTAGAAGTAATTTGTAATATGGTTAAATAAGCTTATTTATCTATGATTGGTGCATCCAGTTGTTCTAGATTTTTTTTGGATGTTTACAAACACCATTTGCAGATCTAGTATAATAAATTCTGTTAAATAATTTTACAAGTGCATTAATCATATTTGGCTTTAATTTCTTTAGTATCTCTACAAAACTGATGAGAGCCAGCATGCTCTTCCGGACTTCATTTGCTTTCTTTATATACAGGTTGTTAAAACAGCTGTTTGCCACAATTTCTGATTTACCAGAGATTTGGTTTATTCTTTAGCTGTTTAACTATTTTAGCTATAATTTCATTGATTATTTGTTATAAGATTGTTAGAATGTTTCAGAAATACACTGGTGGAAAATGAAAAATGAACACCCCTATGAAAGTGAATAGGAAAGGTACTGGTGTGTGGTACTGGTAGAGGGCAGTAAATGCAATGATCAAAAGCACAGCACTGTGGAAGAATTAGGTAGCGACTACTTGCCTTGAACAATCCGAGCCCTATCAGCAGTTTCTGACCTGCCGCAAGAGTGGTCAGCTGATTCCAGCACTGTACTGTGTGCCAAAGTAGTGGTGAATGCTGTAGACATGTCAGGATGGAGTAGACAAGAACAATATGTGCAGTTAAGGGAGTTTGAGCGAGATCGTATTGTGGGTCTGTGGGAGGCAGGGTAGTTGTTCTGGAGAATCACGCAACACATTGGATCTGAAGTGTCCACTGTGCAACAGTGTTGGCGCCGGTGGTCCAAGGAAGGTTTAGGTGTTTGTCAGCCTGGTTTTGGATGGCAGCGGTACATGCCCGCATCGTAAGAGCAGCCAATGCGGATTCCATGGCGACCACAGCACAGATTAGGACCAGTGTTGCACCAGGGGTGTCAGCTAGGACCATTTGCTAGAAGCTGGGCTATGATCACGGGTGCCGCTCACCAGACCTTCCCTCATGCTTTGCCACCATGCAGGATGTCTCCAGTGGTGTCGCGAAAAAGCACCTGGAGGGATGGCACTGTGTTGTTTTAGTGATGAGAACAGATTCTGCATCAGTGCTAGTGATGGTCGTTTGCTCTTGCGGCATTGACCAGGTGAGCAATCCCTGTCACAGTGTATATGGCAGCGACACACAGGGCCAATGCCTGGCATCATGGTGTGGGGAGCCTTAGCCTACAATGACTGTTTACCTCTGGTTGTACTACAGGGCACATTGAGCAGTGCAGGGTACATCCAGAACATCATTCAACCCATTCTGTTGCCATTCCTGCAACATCAGGGAGATGTGCTCTTACAACAGGACAATGCCCATCCACACACTGCTTGTGCAACCCAATGAGCTCTTCAAGGCATTTGTAAACTTCCCTGGCCAACACGATCATCAGAAATGTTCCCATTGTGCATGTGTGTTACTTGATTGGACGGCATCTGGCCCAATTGGTAACACAGGTGACAAACCTTCACCAACTGAGCCACCAGGTGGAATGTGCGTGGACCTCCTTTCCCCAAGATGACATTCGACATCTCTATGATCGTCTCCATGTGAGAGTGCAGGCCTGCATTGCTACTGGAGGAGGGTTCATAGGGTACTGACCTGGTCTTTTGACACACTGTAGCCTCTGTACATAGGCGTGTTACCCCGCACGTATGATCATATACAGTATATGACCTATACAATGTGTGAATAAAATTTCATTCTCCTAGGACCATGGCTTCAGGGTGTTCATTTTTCATTTTCCACCAGTATACTATGAACATTATTTCTGATTCACTTAGAAATACTAAATTATCATCTTTTCTTTATTCCCATTGCTGAAGGAAAACCAATTCTTCTTTCATTTTAGCAACTTTCCAACACATCCAAAGAATCTAAAGAATTCTCATATATTTCTTTAGCAGCCATGGAATTTTGAATAATTAGTGACTGCTTTGACTGTTATCCACCAGCTTTCATTAATTAAGTTGTAGAAAAAAGAATCTTTTCAGTAAACATTGTGTGTTTTCAACCAAAATAAAATATCTTTTAGTTGTACTAGTTTGAAGGGTGCATATTTACTCAACTATTTAATTATTTGGAAAGAAAAAAAAATCATGTAAAGCCTTAAAATCAAAAGAATCCTTTGTAATTTTTTAAGGAAAACTTTGGAGCATAATTTGTTTCTAAAAATAAATAAAACATCAACTTTTATGCAATATAAATATAAATATCTATAAATTTAACATCATAATTTTTCAACACTTTGTTAATAAACTAATTTTTCACTAGAACTGATACAAATGACACATTAGCATTCCAATAACAACCATTTCTACTCACCTGTAAATCTTTTGACCTCCAACAGTTGTAAATAAGGAGTCAATCACTGAAATTCAAAAGGGAGAAATAGTTTATCACTTTACGAAGAAAACAACTTAAAGAGAAAGTATACTTAAAAGCTTTATGTTTATTGAAAGAAAAAAAAAACAACCTTAATAGTAATGTCATGTAAATAATAAAATATTAATGAAGTATACCATTACAGGCCTTGGAGCAGCAGGAGGTAAGGCTCCTAGCATTTCATGACCAATGTGAGCCCAATGCCCACTCGCCTTTAACTCCAGGAAAGAAACTCAGTACCCATTCTATAAAGGACTGAGTGAAAAATAAAATCCCCATCCTCTCACCCTCCAGACCACGGTCAAGTATTTTACCACTTCACTACTGGCCCACAAATATTCATTACTAATTAGAAATTCTTAAATAGAGGAGATTAACATTTTCCTACCTTCAGTTGTCATTAATGGGAATCTGAGACAGCTGTTTCCTTCTCATTGGGATTCATCTGTCAGATTTAACAATCTGATTAAAACTTTAGAGGGTGAATTGTGGGTATAATAATAATAAAGACAAAACAATATCCCATATTCCCATTGACAGCAACTGAAAATGACCTAAAACTGAAAATCCTGCACCTCTTGTTTACATAACGTCCTATTGAATGTAATCATTTTCTTTTAAAAACAAAAAAGGCAAACAAAGACAAACACTGAATTACCCAAAAGTCAAGCCCATTTTGAGCAAATCTAAGGCTGTATTTTTAAATGAGATAGAAGGACAGATGTTTCCTAGATCAATGTTCTGCTCATCAGATACTTACCAACTGATGAGGCTTTGGTTATGCTGCGCCAGCAAAGATCAAAACAATGAAAACTAAAGCAACAAAAATGATAAAATTCAGGAAAATAACAGAATAAAATTCAAAAGAGAATAAATTAAATAAGAGAAAAAACATAAAATAATAATAAAAAATTGAAAAAAGAGCAACATTAATATAAAATGTAACTTCAGCTTAGGAAGTGAGAAATAAGACAGAAGGTTAAGACTAAATAAAATACAACAGAGCAAATATGAAAATAAAATATCCCCATTCATAAAAGTTACCTACATTCCCAGCATTAAATAAACAGCAATGGAACCACTGTTACATTTCATAATAAGAAACTGTAAATACTTCAGAAAATAAAATGCTTTATTCCATTACAAAATTTTAAATACCCTAAATAAAAAAAGAAGCTCTTAACAATAAATGAGAAAAGCTAATCATTCATCTCATTCTATAAACATGCTCTAAAATGAAAATAATAATAATAATAATAATGTACATCACAGCATTATTAATTTAATTATAAAAACAAACAGTACTGGTTATTTGGGTTGTGTCTACACACCATAATGACCTATGAAAAAAATGAGTGGTCATATCATGTCTATATTCTGTCTTTGCCTATGATGTATTTGTAGTCTCTCTCTCTCTCGTTTCATTCTTATTTAAATATGTTCCAAGTTACCACTTTAAATTCATTCATTTAAAAAACACACACAAAAAAAAGTGTTTGTCTCTTTAATTTTGCTGTGAATATCATTACAAGGCTAATTTTGCAATTATTAATTATTTTAAATTTTAACTTAAATATTCATAATACAATCTAATAAGATCAAAATCACATTCATCAAAATTAGGCAAAAATCCTGACATTTTATAAACTAAGTGAGGCCATATTCTTGTTGCTTTAATTTATAGGAGACATAAATAAAACCTTCAACTCATCTCACTAGTATTTAAAAGCATTTATTTACTTACTAAATGCAGCAAACTTTCGGGAAGGGTACATCTTCTCTTTATCAAGCCAGAATACAATGATTAGAATAAAATTAACAAACAAAAAATCTATATACTATATACTCCTAGTACTATTATGTTAATTAAGGAATTTTTAAATATTGTCGTAAAAAAAAATAGCCACATTTCTTATATGTGGCTATTTTTTTTTAAATTAAATTATTAACAATATATTTTAATTGAATAATTAGAAATTTATGTTAATTTTTGTTATCTCTATTGATACTTATTTGAGTTAGCATACCATTGTAAAAAACAATTGTATTTGTTGACGTTTCATGCCTTTAAACTTTATTATGTTATTCTATCCGTTTTTTTGTTTGTTAATTTTATTCTAATCATTATATTCTGGCTTGATAAAGGGAAGATGTACACTTCTCGAAAATTTCCTGCTTTCAATATTTAAATAAATACTTTTAAATACTAGTGTGACGAGTTGAAGATTTTATTTTTGTCTAACTGTCTGAAGATAGATTATTGAAGAATTTGGTATATGAGGCATATTTCAAAAGTACGTACCATCTGCTAATATTTCCACTGCAGAACTTAAACACAATCGAATGTTCTTGTAATTGCTTCTCTGTATGTCCAGTGGATGATGGATGTAAGCATGCATATTTGAAAAGATTAAGTTTTGTTCTGTTCATGTAGCATGTTTAAGACAGTAGATCGGCCTGCAGACTGTGAAATATAGTTTGGGATCTGCTGTTTGAATGCAAGACACATTAAGTCAGCTGATATTCATCATCAGATTATGCAATCTATGGTCAAAATGTTATGAGTGATGGAATGGTGACAAAATGGATCAGACAGTTTAAGGAAGGTCGTGAGGAAAAAATAGTCAGTCATCTGTAATCAATGATGATTTGATGCAGGTGGTCAATGCAAAACATCAGACTTTGCACAAATTCATTGCTTTCCTGGCATTTCAAGCAAATTTCAAGAACTGTTCTCTACAAAATTTTGACAGATTGTTTGAAATTTTGGAAACTGTGCTCATGTTGGGTGACAAAGATGCTCTGAAGAGCACAAAAAAAAAACAGCTGACAGTGTGTTGATCTTTCTCATGCGATACAACAAACAAGGTGATGAATTTTTAAGCCATATCGTCACAGCTGACAAGACATGGGTATTCTAGGAGACTCTGGAATCAAAGCAGCAGTCCATGGAATGGAGGCATACCTCATCGCATGAAAAAAAAAAAAGCAGAAATTCAAGCAGACGATTTCAACCAGGAAGTTCATGTGCAGTTTTTTGGGACAGGTAAGGAGTTTTGCTTGTTGAATTCTTAGCTCAATGCACAACAATAAACTCAGTAGCCCATTTTTTTTTTACCCTGAAGAAATTGCATCGTGAGATCCAGAACAAAAGAAGTGGTATGCTTACTCGCAGAGTTGTGTTGAATCATGACAAATGCTCAGTCACACTCTGCTGCACAAACTCAAGCCCTTATCAGGTCATTTCATTGGGAATAAGTGGAATCGCCCTCCCTCCCTCTCCGCCCACACACACACTTCTAACCCTGACCTAGCTCAGATTGATTTTCACATGTTTTTGCATTTGAAGAAGTTCCTTGATGGTTAGTGATTTTCCAATGATGATGACATTAAAGGCACAGTGCAAGTATGTCTGTCTTCACTGACCACCTAATTCTACATGGGGATACAAAAACTGGTGCTCCCATTAGGATAAATGCATCAACAATGGTGGAAACTACATAGAAAGTAAAAGCTTAAGATTTGGAGAATCAGATAAAAATAAAGTTGTTTGAAAAATACATTCTTACTTTTTTTAATAGCCAAACACAGTACTTACTTTCCAAATTAAGTTAAAGTTAAAGTTGCGATCAGGCCCAGAGGACCGCGCAATGCAACTGGAGGGTAGGCTTCAGTGTTCAGAACCTACGGGACAAAGTTGAGGACGGGGGGTCGGCCCGTCGCTCCCCCGCCTTTAACTCCCGGGAAAGAAACCTGGTACCCATTCTATAGAGGGCTGGGTAGACCCTAGGGCCCGTTTGGAGGAGAAAGAAGCGTGGAAAAATTCCCGTCCTCTGCCGAGGCCGGGAATCGAAACCGCCACCTCCAACCCGCAGCGAAGCGCCCTTACCCACTCGGCTACCGGGCCCACAACTTTCCAAATATGCTTCATAATTTAAAGCTGTTGTTGTTTAAAAACAGTAATATTAGAATTCTTTTGTAATTGTCTCCACTTGTGATTCATCTCCTCATTTTATTGCTTATCAATCAAATTTGAATGGGAGAAAAACCAATGATTAAAACTATTTTATCTGAAAATGTGTAAATGTTATTACTAAAATTATAATTTTTAAATTTAAATTTAGTTAATAGAATAAATTTAGATAAGATAAATTTGCAAATTAGATTGCTTTTAAGATTCTATTAGGTGGAATTAATTAGAAGCAGCTCAATGAGTTTCTGTGCTTAAGAAATATTGTAATGATTTTTATATTCACATTTATCTTTTTATAATTGTTCTATTTATTCTTGTTTACTCTTAGTTGTCTTACATTTATAATTGTAATTGAATATTCTAATTTTTACTGTTTATCGTTTAAATCCATTATTCTGTTATTCTATTCAAATTTTCCGTTGACCGTGCTTCTCCCCTCTGATTCGTTGTTATTAAAAACCACAGTTAAAAATCAGTTAAAGCCCACGTGTAAATTAAATCCCCCAATCAATTGTAAAAGCAAGCAAACCAATCCCAGCACTTGTAAACAGTCTATTTAAACCTCTGCAACATATGAATAAATAGTTATTTAGTTAGTTAGAGAGTTTGAGTTCTTGCCAGATCTTATTCAGTCTAACAGCCTAATTCTACAACTAACTAACTAACTATTTATTCATATGCTGCAGGGGTTTAAAAAGACTATTTACAAGGGCTGTGATTGTTTCGCGTGTTCTTACAATTGATTGGGGGATTTAATTTACACATGAGCTTTAACTGATTTTTAACTGCAGTTTTTAATAACAACGAATCAGAGGGGAGAAGCATGGTCAATGGAAAATTTGAATAGAATAACAGAATTAAATGATGAACAGTAAAAATTAGAATGTACAATTGATAATAGAATAAATGCTGTTACAATTATAAATGGAAGACAACTAAAAATATACAAGAATAAATAGAGCTATTACAAAAAGATAAATGTGAATATAAAAATCATTACAATATGTCTATAAAAAGAGTGAAATAATTGTCAATATATGAATATTAGTTGGACTATCTGATAATCTGTCAGTATTTATCTAAGAATGTTGGCAGGTATTTGCCTACGGTATAAGAGTATACCTTACAAGCATCCAATGAGACCAAATTACAATGAAGTGTCAATGATGAATAGTTATATTGAAAACTTCTTTCCTTTCCACCATCACATATTTCAAATACATAATAAACTGCCTGAAGTGAACTATAATACAGGGTGTCTACAAATGATTGGAGTGGTTTCATGATTGTACTGTGGGTGTATTATTTAACATCATCAAAACAATTGTACACAGCCATAAAGAAACTCTCTAAGTTTTTGTTCCATTTTAAAGATGCTTGATATGTGC
This sequence comes from Thereuonema tuberculata, assembly GCA_023159025.1. Classification (NCBI taxonomy): domain Eukaryota; kingdom Metazoa; phylum Arthropoda; class Chilopoda; order Scutigeromorpha; family Scutigeridae; genus Thereuonema; species Thereuonema tuberculata. Next base: position 2,095,380 of record JAFIDM010000179.1, read on the forward strand.
ACCGCTAGTGACTGCACACATCAACTCTGTAATTAAATTCATCCCACACTCGATGTAAGAAGTTCCTGTCAATTCCACAAAAGCATTGCAGATGCAAGTCTGCAGATCAGCCAGTAATGGTGGAACAAACACCTTTCATGTACCACCATAAAAAAAAGTCAGAAGGGGTTAAGTCAAGTGAGCATGGAGGCCATGGCAGCAGTGCGTGATCATCACTGAAAACAAGTTTATCATACAATTCATCCTCTGATGGCCCTGATCGCACTGATGGCAGCAGTGCGTGATCATCATTTCTGGTATGACCAATCCATCAGTTTCGCAATGCACAGTTCAAGAAGTCAAGAACATCATGATGAAAATGTGGCAAAGCACCATCTTGTTGGAAGATAAAAGTCCATTCTGTCTGTTGAAATGAGCAAATTTCCAGATAAATGGGTCCTGTAATGGACTTCTCAATGAAGGAAAAGGGGCTGTAAATTTTAAATTTTGAGACTCTCAGAAAACATTGATTTTTGGAGATAGTATGGGGATTGTTGGTTCCCCAGATTTGGACAATGTGTCCCTTCCCATTGCCATTTAGGAAAAATGCTGCCTCATCACTGAAAACAAGTTTATGATGGAATTCATCCTCTTCCCTAAGCTCTTGAAATTGTGCAAAAAAACCCGAAGCAACGCACTTTATCATTGGCGAACAATGCTTGCAACAACTGTAAACAGTAAGGCTTCTGCTTCAATCGTTGCCGTAAGACCTTCCAAATGGTCAATCGTGGAAAGGTCAATTCCCTGCTCGCTCTGCGAGTTGATTTTCTTGGGCAATGCACGGAAATGGCCCATATGCACTCAACTGTTTCTTCATGCACAGGACGACGACCCATTGATTTCCCTTTACAGAGGCTTCCCGTAGTTGTAAACTGTTCATACCATCATCGAATGGAGTTGGCACTGGGTGGATATTTATGGAACTTCATTGTGACGCTGGACCATTGTGACAGATTGACTTGCATGGAATTAAAGGATAACATATGCTTTTCCATTGTTTGTTGCCATTTTGCAACTGCAGAGCTCTTGTGGTTGGAGTTGGAAACGTATGCCTGCCGAGCAATTCACACAAAACCTTGAGAGATACTTGTCTTATAATAGCAAACTTGATCAGCAGGACTCTATGAATGTGGCCATTGCAAGGTCATGAAACCACTCCAATCATTTGTAGACACCCTACATAAGTTTCTTTCCTAAAGTGTTATTTAAATATATTTGTTATTTTTCAATTACTTTAATGCACTTGAAAATATGTTCATACATTTCCTGATTAAATTATATCCCACAGACAGAATAAGGCACAAAAATGAAACAATAAAGAAATAGATGCCTTTCGTTATCTTTATATCATTGTGACCTTGGATTAGAATCAGTTCTTTTCAAAGTGCCAAAAGCTTATTTCTATAATTTTGGTAAATTAACAAAATCATATCTATCTGCATCTGAATTTAACATCTATGTTTAACATTAACAAATCTTTTTCTTAGATAAGATTTCAAATGCAAAAATACCAATCCTCAAATATGAAAATATAAATGGCTAATTACAACTAGATACTAATCACAACATCATTACGCTAAACTTGTGGCCTACTAATGAGCAAGTTGCAATTCATTCTGCAATCATTAGTAAGCTGCATTTTAAAAGTTCTTCTCCATTTAATATTTCAGTTTAAATTGAATTAATAATAAATGTTGCAGGGAAAGGAAATTAAATAATCTTTCCAGCTTAAGATGAACATTTTTTTTTTTTTTTTTTAATATCACCATTATATTATTATAACTTTAATAAAAAATATTTGTTATTATTAATGTTTTCTATTACTAAGTTTACTATAGACAGAAGTAGACTTGATAAATCCCAATATCATCCTGTGGTTCAGTGCCTGATTACGGGGGAGAGCTATAGAGGGGCTTCCAGCCTCAGAAAATTCAATGTTTCAAAAAATTAATTTGACTAAAATATATGTTTTATTATATTATTTTCGTGAATTTGTGGATTTGTTATTTGAAATAAAGTAAAGAATAAGCAGTCTTTTTTTCTGGTGCTATTATATTAAAGGACGCCTTTCTTTTTATTAAATATATATAAATAAATAAATAAATTAAAATTAATATAAATAATAAATGAAATACAGTAGAACTTTATCTCATTTGGAAGCGAAGTTATAAGTCAATTACTTCTAACAACTGAATAAGGTTTACTTGCAACAATTACTTTTCCTTAAAAATGCAAGAAAAACGTAATGCTTGTAATGTAGCATAAATAATCTCAACATTCATGTAACCATTACTCACTGAATTAACATCATTCCCTTTTTCTTTCTTTTTTTGTTAATATCTAAATTGGTCAACTCATATTTTTCATGAATAAAATACTACAGTGTCTTCTAATCACATAGTGGTTGGAAGAATTTTTATCATTGATAGCGCATTTTGCCCTAAGCACAACAACCACATGCCTTGGCATGCTCTCCACCAATTTCTGATAGCAAGCAACTGGTATTTTTGCCCACTTCTCCTTCAAAGCCTGCACAAGTTGGATGCGTGTTTGCAGTCGCATCGGAAGAGCACGAAACCGGTGCTCCAATTCAGCCCATACATGTTCAATAGGGTTGAGGCCTAGACTCTGGGTGGGCCACTGAAGTTCTTGAACATTATTCTCCAGAAACCAGGCGCTGACAACATGGGCCTTATGGCAAGGTACATTGTCGTGCTGAAACACAAATAGCTCTTCACCGAACTGCAACCACAACATAGGAAGCATGGAATTGTTTAGAATGTCCAGATACTATGTGGATGCCATGTTCCCCTTGATCACAACCAACGGGCCACGTCCAAACCAGGAGAAACACGACTACACCATCACACCACCACTGTCAAGCTTCACTGTCGGGATGACACACTTGGGTAGCAGCCGCTCCCCTGGCAAATGCCACACCCAGGTGCAGCCATCCGATCAGTAGAGTGTGAGGCGTGATTCGTCGCTCCACATAATGCTCTTCCAGCGGTCCATCGACCAAGACCGTTGCTCTTTACACCAGGCGACACACACGATACTGGGTGTTTATAGGAGTGATGTTAGGATTGTGGGCAGCAGCCCGACCGGTGTACCCTAAGGCATGGAGCTCCCGACGAATCATAATGGTACTGACAATTGTTCCCGTTGCCTGCTGGAAGTTCTGCCACCGTTGTTCTGCTGGATCAGCCCTGTTCTGCCGTACCAATCACTTCAGGGCCCTTCGGTCAGCATGACGGCTCGGCCACCTCCTTAACATCGTGTTTCTGCTCCTTCACGTTTCTACTTTGGGATAATAGCATCCACGGTCGACTTTGGCAAGTTGAGCATCGCTCCTATGGCTTGCACACTCTGGCCACTAATGTGGCAGCCTATGTCTACTCCACGTTGAAAATTGCTCAGCTGCTTTGATGGTGGCATTTTATCGCAGCACGTGGATAGACACCAAATGACTCCAACTACACATGATCGTGTTGTTTTCTAACAAATATATTCAAATTAGTGCCCGAATTTGCATGGGTTATTCCACTACGGCAGGTGTCCACTTTCAATTGAGCAGTCAGTGTATGTTTGATTCACAAAAGTCTTTTAATGAACATAAGTTGGAATGACTAATCTGAAACAAAATCTGAATCCTTAAATCATCAACTGCATGAAATGGAACATCAATTTGGAATTCATCCTTTGTATATAGCTGTTCTATCACTGATTGTTGGAAATTGAGAAAGTAGAGCCAAAGGGAAACTGACCAAATGCAAAACTAAAGTGTATGTCCCATTCTTTTCCCTTCCTATCCTTATACTAATTGGAACCTAGGGGTTTTATAGTGACTACTCTCCATGAAGATTGGCTGTAGACCATGAAACTGTTGTTTGGAGATGTCACTTTTGCACTTATAAAAACTAAGTCCACCTTTTAATGTGTGTCTAAATAACTTCTGTGGTTAAAATAGAAAAAGCTCATTAATACAATTTCTTTTTTTTTTTTTGCCCTCACTAGATGTAAAAAAAATCCTGGTTTCCCTGTATTACCTGTATGGAATAATCTCCATTAGAATTTTCAAAGAAATGAGTGATGTTTTTAGAGGTATTTTCCAATCACTAATAAAACTTATAGAGGAAACAAAACCCAATGCACATTTTACAATTAGTGATTAATATGAGAAATTCCAAAATGATTGAATCTTCTCTTAGGTTAAAAATCAGAAATTCATTTACTAATAAAAAACAATCAAAGAGGCAATCAGTCATTGTAAAAAGCCATCATCTATTCAAATTAATTTGTTTCATAAACAAAACAAAAATCTATAAAACACTTAAGGGGGATCTGGACTGAAAATCGATGGTTTTCACCGCAACTTATCTTTTCATATCTCTTAAACTACTGCTCATAAAAATCTGAAACTTTTTATGTAAAATCGTTAAACATATAAGAATTATATTTTCATGTTATTATTTATTCATTATTATTGAAATTCATTTTATTTGCCTTCAAACACCCCCAATATATCATATATATTGTAACTGTTGTGATATTGTTTAAACTCTAAAAGTCTGGATCCAATATTCAAATGATACAGAAACGTAATTAGGAAAATTTAATCGAAACACTTTTGTCATTAATGCCTTTGTTTAATTTAAAAAAAAAAAAATGTATTTTTTTGACAATGCAGTTTGACAAATGATTTTTTTTTGAAACAGTCGAATAATTTTTTGGGATTCTGTTTCGATAAAACGAAGCTAAATCTATTGCTGAATCTTTTGACATTTTTCTTTTTTTTTTAATATTCATTATTTATTGAGATATTTAAGTATTAGCGAATTTTTAGTTCCTTTTTTCATTTCTAGACGGCTTTAGACTTGTAGCTGTCAATCAAGCGTAATTTATTATCTCCCTAAGGACCTGTTGGGGAGAATTTTTGAGGGAGAAATCCCTCCCTCCCTTCCAAGGTTGAAGGGTTAAAACAGGAAACTCGAGAAATTGTACCTTCGCTTGAATCATCGGGCACGTTCAAATTTTCTTCCAAAAATATAAAATTAAATTTACATAAATTAAGTAAATTCAAAACTATGTTTTTTGGAAAAACCTTATTTTTATTATTTTGGCAAGACACTAAGTAATACTATATACTATGTGATTTCTTTTATTTATGTATTTATGTTTATTTTATTTACTTTGAAAATCAACAATGTTTACTTCGCAATTCATAGTGTCGTGTACATTAAACTATTATGATTCAATAATTTCATAAACATTGAAAAAAGCAAAACATAATGTCGCATTATACTCTGGAAATGTGATAATTTACACAAAGAAGAGAAATTTAAATAAATAGACATTCGAATAATAATGAATATCAAAAAACAAAACGAACAGCTACTGCATAGCATTTGCATATACATTGTTGACATTATTATTAGTATATATTATTGTTATTTTTATTTTGCGAAGAACTTGACAAAGCGGAACAATAGTTTTCCGCGAAATATCGTTGTGGAATTTTAATAGATTGATGAGATGGAAAATATATATTTTTGTTTTAATATATAACGAAGAGCTTTACTATAATGATAATAATATTTTTATGCTTTTACGCAAAACGGAAAAGTTTTGAGAAATTATTCATTAAACTTCTTTCTCCCTCTAGATTTAAATGTTCGTAAATGTTTTGTAAATGTTCTGTTGATAGAATAGTATTTTTTTGTATAAAGACTTTTGCAAGTTTTTGCAAATAGGTCTATTCGTTTGCAAGCTTTTGCCAGTAAGATTTTGTAAATAAGAATTTTCAAATTTTGTAATTGTTGGATTTGGGCTGTAAATCAGATCTTGCAAATATGAAAATTGTGGGCTGTAAGATTTTGCACATCTGAAAATTTTTAGGAATGTTGGTTTGGCTAATAATCAGATTTTTGCAAATCCGAAAATTGCAGGGGTTAATTTGATAATTGCGGAAAATTAGTTTGGCTCATTATCAGACTCTGCAAATCTGAAAATTTCGGGAAGAAATGGTTTGGCTAATTATCAGATTTTGAAAATCTGAGAATTGTAGGGTTATTTACGAAAGTAGTGCAAAGTTTTAGATGCTTGTATTTCTAAGTAAGCCAATGACTCATCAGGAACTAACATCACATAGTAGGCGGGGCGATGTTGTGGGGTCAGATAAAACAACAAAACCCCGGGCATTGAAGCTGAAAGCTAAACATACAGACGGACAGGAAAAAGACTTTTTCTCTTGGAAAAAAAATTCCCTAAATCTTCAATTTATTCTAATCGAAAACACATTTTTCTAATTAAGTTTTAGGTTATTTCCTTACAACTTAACACATTTTTGGTCATAACATGATTTGTAGATGGTTTCATTTAGAATAAGATGGTTTTTGTTTCAAGCTGATATCTTAATAAACAAAAAAGTTATTTAACTTATCGCTAACCTCTGAAAACGCCCAAAACGGTCGACCCTCATGTACAAAATGGCCGATAAAAGCCAAAGTAATAATAATAAATTTTTTAAAAAAATCGTTTTGTCCTCCCAAATGTATATATAAACAGAAAATATACTACCAAAAAAAAAAAATATGTCAGCAACAAATTATTTTTTTATTGTTTATCATTTCTCTAGCCAATTTTACCAAATTTTCACAAACTTTAACTCCATCATATCTATTGAGATTTTTTTCTTTCGAATTTCGGATACATAGGTTTTCTATTGTCTTTCTAATTTTTGTATTTGTTTCATTATATAAAATGTTTACCTCACTATTGATACAATGCTGCTTGTCTTTACAGTGTTCAGCAATTTCTGATTCCTTTACTAATTTTGTCTAATATAATATTCGTGTTCCCCCATGCGTTCTTGAACTGTTCTTTTCGTCTCCCCAAGATAGAACGAATCGCAATTCAGGCAATCAAATTTATAAACAACACCCATTTCAAACTTCTTGTCATTGCTATTTATCTTTTTACACAAAATATTTTTTAATTTATTTCAAAAAATTCAAAATTTAAGTTTACTCCATATCTTTTACCAATTTCTTTTAATTTCCAGCTGTTCTTATTCAGATACGGAATGAAAAATCTATTTTCATTATGTTTATCCAATTCCTTTATCTTAAATAAAGGGTATCTTTTCTATAAGATACAAGATGTTAATATATAAATCATTTATAGATTCATTAATAAATTATGGATTATGTTGTTGGGTACATTTAGGTAATACAGACACTAATAACATAAATAGAATATTAAATAAAATAATGAACTACATAATACAAGATTATTGTATATTAACAAAGAATGAAAAAATACAGATAAGAATAAAATATAAAATTTTGATGCCAAAAGAAAAAATATTATATTCTTTAATAATAAATAACTTTTATAAAATTAGAAATCAAATTAGAAATTATAACTTAGAAAATATTACTAGAAATACATTAATAAAGATTTTATATTATGAAAATCCTAAGAACAACTTTGGATTAAGAAATAAAAATAGAATTCTATTAAAGATTTTTATGCAAATTACAAATGAATTAAAACAAAATAAATTTAATAAAATAAGTATATTAAAAAGGCAAATACTGAAAAAAATAATATTTGGCGAAATTATCTGGAATATTTAGGTATTTTTGATTACATATACTATGTTTATATTTTGTGTGTTTTTGGTCTTGTATATTGATATTTTGTTTATATATTTTTTAGTTGAATAATTTTGGCATGAGAGATTGTTATTTAAAGTTTTATTTTCACAATTAGATTTAGAAATTTTTAATGTTATACAGTATAAACATTATGTTATACAGTAATGTTATACAGTATAAACATTGAAAGAAAGAAATTGTAATTAGAATAATAAGTAAAAAATAATTTGGGAACCTTAAATTTGATTGTAATGAATGATATTTATAATAATTTTCTTTTTGTATTTGATTTTCTTTTTATATTTCTGTGATATATTGATTTTTATATAATTATATAATTGAATCTAATTTAAGTACAATTCGTATAATTGCGTAATTATATAATTTTTATATGATTTTATATGATTAATACTTTTTAAATTACAAATATAAATTATTTATACTTTCAGCACCTGCATCACAGGATTTCATTTTGAAAACCTAGCAGGACTGTAATTTTAAATTTAGAAATAAATAAATAAATAAATAAATAAATAAATAAATAAATAAATAAATAAATAAATAAATTTATTATAATTTCTTATTGAACTATCTATGAATCTGTCAGTATAACCATTCTTTTTTAATTTTGATTTCATATCACTTACTCCTATATTAAAATCTTCCTCATTACTGGTATTATTATCAATTCTAATTAAATAATTCTCAATTATATTCCTTTTTATTTTCATATTGTGTCCAGAATCAAATTTTAAAATATGGTCACTTTTGTAATCTTTAATGTAATGCTTCGTTGTTATTTTGTTATCCTTTTTTATTAGTTTCAGATCAAGAAAATTCAATGAGTCATTGATTTCTTCTTCCATTTTGAAATGTATGTCTTTGTGTCTCTCGTTAATGTCACTGAAAAAATTACTAAATTGTCTTTTTGTCCCGAACCGTCATATAAGTATATCATCTGCATAGCGATAATATTCCATTCTAAATTTAGTATCTTTCAATAATTTTTGTTCAAAAAATTTCATATAAATATTGCACAATGTCCCTGACAAAGGTGACCCCCATAGGGAAACCTTTCACTTGTTTGAAAATCCTATCTTGGTGTTTAAAATATGTGTTCTCAGTTACTAGTTTTACTAATTCTATCAATTCATCATAATCCATTTTAAATTTCTTCAATTCTTCCCTATTCTCAAAAGCTAAACTTTCTAAAATCATCATAGTTTCATTTACAGGGATATTTGTGTACATGTTGTCTACATCTAGAGAAAACATGTAAAATTTCTTAGTATTATTAAAGAAATGTCCAATCTCATTAATTAAGTCTTTTGAGTTCTTAACAATTACCAGATCCAAGGGCAGTTACATATTACAGGTCGGAAGTATTGCCATTTTGTAATATGGACTCCCAAGGGTCTGAGTGTGGAGAAAATCATTCGCGATGATGATTTTTGGTACAAATAGATGTTCGATAAATTGGAGCGATTTTATATGAAGTGCTTGCTGCCTGAAATAGTGGATTCACGGAAAAAACGGAATTTAGAAATCCGTGATCCGGAGTACATTATTCAAGCAAGCAATCAAGCTGCTGCAAAGAAAGCAACAAGCAAAAAAAGGAAGGGGGAATTAATATTATAATGTACATTCTATTTTCAAATACATGAAGTTTAAAAGTATTTCAAAATTAGATTGAAATTATCTTTGTTTTCTTGTGTTCACAAGCATGTAATTACTCTATGACATTATGTTTTTTTTTGAACAAATATTGATCATAACAAATGAAGACATGAAAATTAAGGTAATGTCAAGAGTAGCAATACTTATACTAGTAATATTTTTGGTAATGGATTTTTTTTTATTTTTTTTTTTTGGGGGGGGGGGGGAATAAAATAGAGTTGCTATTAAATTTGTTTGTACAGGAATGTATATTTTGGAATGGCAATTATGTATAGAGATTCAGCTGTAAATATAATTGTAAATATTTTTATAAATTAATTGTAAATAAATTATATTATTATTGTGGAATGTAAGTAGATATTTAGCCTATTTATAAAGTAGTATTTCAATAAGAAAGGTAATTTAAAAATTTTATGTTTTTCACTTTATAACGGTACACCATCTGAAATATTACATTAAAAATATATTTATATTGTATTTTGTATATATTAAATTCTTTCTACTGAAAACTTTTATTAGTAGAATAATATTCCTGTTTCTTTAACATTCTATAATGATGGAAGAAATTTCTGTCTAAATCACTAAAGTGATATTACAAAAATATTACAAAAATATTTTCATTTTGTATTTTGTTGTTAATTTATCTTTACAAATTTGTGTCGAACTAACACAAAACTCTCATTGTCTACTTACAATTTTTTTCATTTACTATCATGCAGTTTTCATTTTTTTCTCAAACTACGGGTATTTAAATATATATACTTATGTGTTACAATAATAAATATAAATATTGCAATTATGTTAAACATAATTTAACATTTCTCAATTGTAATTTGAAATTTGTGTTGTTCATGTCATTTTTAAACTTGTAGATCGTTTAACATTTCTTATTTGTCAATTAATAATTAGATTATGTTGTAAACGTGCAATATATCAAATTTAACATTTCTCAATTGTAATTTGAAAATTGTATTGTTCATGTTTGTTTACTTTATGTTCAAAGAAAGAAAGAAAGAAATAATTCATTTCTACCGGTACTCCTTTTTCGACCCGACGAAGAATAATCGGTCAGAAATACTGTCATTATTTTGGAGTAAAGATTTGTGGAGTAATATTATCATGAGTTTATATTTATTAAATTATTTGTATGTTTTTTGATCTTAAAAATTATATTTATTAAACTATTTGTATGTTTTTTGATTTTAAAAAGATATACCAAAATCTATATTTTATTAAAAAAATAGTGCTTATGTCCCCAAAAATTGTAGTTGTGAAAGAATTGAGTTCATCATGCACGTTACAGCGCAACAGGAGTATTGTTGCATGGTTCACTCAACTGCGGAAATTTCCGACTGCTACAAATGGATGTCAATAATTTTTGGCATGTACTGTTAAAAAATTTAAACTTAAAACTATTTTTAGTTTTCGTTATTAGTATACTGGATGTAATTTTATTTTTTGAATAAATAATGTTTTAATAAATAATGTATTGCAAAATAGATGGAAAATATATATATATATTTGTTTCAATATATAACGAAGAGCTTTACTATGATGAATATAATGATATTTTTATGCTTTTACGCAAAACGGAAAAGTTTTTGAGAAATTATTTATTTATTTTTTTTTTCCCTCTAGATTGAAATGTTCGTAAATGTTTTGTTGATAGAATAATAAAATTTTTTTATATAAAGACTTTTGCAAGTTTTGCAAATAGGACTTGTCTTTTGCAAGCTTTTGCCAGTAAGATTTTGTGAATAAGAATTTTCAAATTTTGTAATTGTGGGATTTTGCTGAATTAATATTGTAATATAAAATTCATGAATTTGAAAATAGAATGTACAAGTTAATTTTCGTATTTGTTGAATACAAAGCATAGACTTGACAATGGATGTCAAAAATTATAAATATACTTCTTATAATATATTCTAACGAAATACGAAGCTTAATTTAGAATTTAGAATTTTTATTTATTTCAATATTAAAATGTTTGATTATATTTTAATTGGAGTTGCTATTGTAATAATTTCTGAAAATATATATTTAGCAGAAAAAAAAGAATTTATTTGAAAGTTAAGAAACTTTTCAAGTTACATTTCTTTCAAAGAGAAGGAAAAGCGCCTCCGGCTCAGAACAATAAAAACACCCCACACCGAGTTCACTACAATCCCCTTGAAGGAAAGTCAATTAGAATACAGTCCCTCTAGTCAATTAGAATAGTATTAATTAAAGGGAGGGAAAAGAGATTATCTGTAGGGGAGTAATTGATCTCCCCTTCCAAAAGCACGTAGCGCCATCTATGAATAGAAAAAGGTAACTGCCCGCAACGAAAGTTTCTCCTTAAATCAAGTACATAAGAAAGCATTTCTCTTACCTTGTTGAATTGTAATGGTAGAGCAATTTCTTTTCTGAATGAAGAGTCTCCATCTAAAAATGTAAATAACAATTTCATGTATTACAAAAACTTCATTTCTGTATATTAAAAAAAAAATCAATCCAATTAATTATTAAAGTCCATTTATAAGATGAATTTTAAAAATGAAAATACAAAAACTGCTGTTTACTTTAAATAACACATTGTTTATTCTGAAAAAGAAATCCCAAACTAAATAAATGAATTAAATGATGTAGTTGCTTTGGTTGGATTCACATTAAAACAAATGACAGCCGATTCTGGAATAAAAAAAAGTTCTAAGTCTGACCAAACTCTAAATTTACATTTTTTGTATTTGAATAGCATTGGATCTGAAACTAAAACATCAAGGTACTGCATTGCTTTTCGGGAAAGCCATTGTTTAATGTTTGAACAATAACAAAACTATTAATCACCTTTATTTTATCAAAAGACAAAGGCAAGAAGACGACTGGAACAGCGTTTCTGTTTTGCTTTTTTAAAGTAATCACTAAGTAAGACATGGGAATGTAATTTAAATGGAAAAAGGATCAACAGGGTGATAATTTACAGATTAAGTAAAAGTGTGAATAGTGTGGCAAAGAGCAAAACAAGAAAATAAATAAATAAATAAATAAATAAATAAATAAATAAATAAATAAATAAATAAATAAATAAATTAAGACATCAAAAGCCAGTTCATCACAAGCTTAACAAATATTCTGAAAACATAACTGAACTCAAAAAACTTCACCAACAATTAATAAATATGTCATTTTAGCACTTATAAATTCGTTTGCATTATAAAATGGATATTGACTGGCCTCAAAACCTTAGTAGGATCATAAAAACACCATCCCAAAGCACATACAGAAAGAATCAGCAGGGAGATAAAGGTGGAAGGGGGCTTTTATTGTCATTAGATATCCAAAAACTCTGTTTTCTTCTGAAACAAGGAAAGACATAAGGTCCTTGCCAACACTATAGATAAAGACTTCACAGAAATTCCAAACCAGAATTGAAGAAGTTCCCATAAAAGATACATTTTTGAAATAGTTCCAGGGAAGGAACTGCATGAAAGACACTACAATATTACACAGAATTAAAATTGATAAGTAACATATACATAGCCGAATAAAACAAGGTAGGAGCAGCATTCCCAGTAGCAAGCACAGAATGCCCTGGGGCTTCTATACAGTACGAACGTATGGGTCACAAAGGGAAAAGGTATCCTTTCAAAAGAATACATTTAGGTGTACGATCTGTGGTTCAGAACAACATGTAAACTGTGCTAAATGGGTCATTCCACAGAAAACGTACTTTTTTACGTACAAGGCAATTATTTACTTAAGAAATATTCAAAGTGGTTATAAACAGCAATACAAACGAAGGAAGATATGAACATTGGTATTCTTTGTTCTTTCATTTTATTTCTATTAAATTTTTAAACAATAGTTAAGATATGTATACCTCCGTTACGTGTCACAAGTGCTTCGTCAGAAGGGTGGTTAATTATTTCATGAATTTAAGGAAATATTGAATAAGTGAGTCATATTGTATTTCTTACATTAAAAGGTGAACTTCAGTTCGACATAAAAAAAAAATGAGAAAATGTTAGCTTGAACATATGTTTTTAGGTTAGAAAGTTTGTCACAGACTTTCCCTGTATCCTCCGTTCTGAAGATATTTTAACAAATTCCCATTAGATGGCAATGGTATTCACAAAGAGTGGATGAAGGAGGAAAAGACGCCACTTTGTTTTAGCTCTATCTTGTGTTTGGAGTAAAATAGTATGGTTTAACTATATTTTATCTAACAGTTTCTTCAGGATTCTCAAGACGGTTCTAATCTTTGTGTATCCTCCGTTCTCAACTTAGACAAATAAATAACATTGAGAAAATACATAGAACTTGTTGAAGTTATTCTTAAATACGATTCAATTACATTTTAAAGGATGTTCACGAGCTAACCTCACAATAAGGATGAAAAACTAGGGAAATTTTGCAGAAATGTATCCTCCGCAGATGTATCCTCTGTTACATTAACATTGAATGGAGGATATTAATTTCGTAACAGAGGGTAAAAAATCATTTATTTAAATACTATGAGTCTCAATAATTGATTTAGTATATGTACTATATTGTTTATTATCATTATCTCAATAATTAATTTAAAATATTTATGATTTTGGAATATTTGTTTATTATTATCGGTAAATTTCTTTTCTGCTATTTTGCGATAAGTTAATGTTCTGTTTAACCACTCAGTTTCAGAATAAATTGAAATTTTACTTAAATTATGAGTTTTTCTTTTAAAATATGGTAGATTTCATTACTGTATCTTATACTCTGTTACAGCTGTGTATCCTCGTCCATATCAAAATTTTATTTTATTCCTTATTTCATGAAAAAGGAAGAAACAATGTAACAATTCATTTTATAATTCATAGAAGCAATAATACTGCTTAGAAAATAAATTTCAGATTTGTTTGTCAATATTTTTTTTTTAACATTTTTGTCTCTTAAAAGTTACGTTTTCTGTGGAATGACCCAAATAAGAGATTAAAGATTTCTCTACCCCTTCAAAACGAAAGTCTTGGATTTGAAACAAATGTCAAAGGATCACAATAGAAGCAGGAAGAATGATAATGATATAAAATAAAGAAGTCATCAAATTCTGAAGACAACTTCCCCTCAAAATCAAATGACACAGTCCCAAACTCTGATTCAAAAAGACTTAGCACAGTCTATTTCACAAGACTTAGTTTATAGAAAGAACTCAATGGAATTTAGAAATAAACAATATGAGGTTATTATGAAGAAGTTATCAACTCTCACTGATAATCAAAAATCAATAACAGAAAAACTAATCACTTTTGAAAAAACTAACTCTACAGAAAATGAGAAAATAAGTCAATTGGAGCAGAACTTGGAAATGTTAAAAATACAACAAAGGATAAATAATATAGACATTTCTGGAGTTGAAGAAACAAAGGATGAGAATTTACCTGACACTGTTAAGTGTTGGTTTTGGGTGCTTTCCCAAGCAAGCCATGATCACAGGAATAAAAGGAGATAGGTAAGAAGGGTGATAGGGGACTGGTCGGGAAATGGAGTAGGTGCGTTGGAAAGCAAGCCAAGCGGTGGGAATTCATCCTAGGCCTGCACCTTTCAGAGAAAAGATAGGATGGCAAAAACTCAGGAAAAGGGTTAAATGAAAGAGTTTATTATAAAACAAAATACTAAAAAATCAAGGAAGATATAATACACAATCACTCAGTAAGTCCATTAAGGGCAGTCCTGGATTAACAGATTTCTCGTGAGCGGCAAGGGGATCATACTAAATACTGGGATGCTCTCGACGAAGTCTGCTCGGCACTGAAGAGATACACTCGTGAGCACTAGCTTTGACTTTTTCTCTCTAGGATGCTCGTGGAGACACGCAGAAATCAGCAGGAGGAATAGAGGAGATATTAACAACATACACATATAGATGGATCCTTACACTCAGCTCTTCTTGTAGGCAGTCATAAGAAGACCTTTTTCTTCGGAGATATTGGCAGTCACAGACAAAAAGGTGGCAGGGTTGAAGACTCGCGATGTTGCATTTCAGTGTGAATCCACATCTTCTCTGTTGATCACCCTTCTCGCACACACAATGCCACTGCCTCCCTTTCAGGATGACCACCAAGGAAAGGAGGGCAGGTTCCTTCGATGACCGATACCGCTTGCCGCATGAATCCGGGTCATTTTACTTACACCTTGCCTTCTCACATGTTGCTCACGGGGGTTAGCTCAGAGCAAAGTGAAGGTAGGCAGGGTTCCTGACGACCAGCACCACTGACAGTGTGGGTCTAGCCTGGGTCATCTTCCCTGTACCTTGTCTTCTCACACACTGCACTCTCCCCTCGGGACCATTGTTATATTCATTGAAGGGGTGGTGAGACATTTCTTTCCCCACCGCTGCCTCTGGCACAGCACTCTTTGTTATGACATTAGGAGCGGCTGTTCTTTTTGTTTCCCACAGTTGAGAGAGCATTTCTGAAACAGTTTACAACAGGGAGAAAGATGAAAAGAAGCTTTTAATTTTCTGAAACAATAGACTGTATGGCCTGATTGGCTGTGTATAACTTCAAATAAATCTATCTTGAGCCACTCCTGAAGTCATTAAAGCATTGTGTAAGAGCTCTTCGGTGCCGAGTTGGCGGGGACTAAAAGCCTTACGAACGCCAGGGCTTGGTAAAGAGAGAGAGAGAATATGAAAAAGTTGGAAATAATCAAAACAAAGAAAAAAGTAATGTAATTAGAAATAGGAAACAGAAAGAATAGAGGCTAAGGGATACAAGCAAAATGCCAGGGCACGAATAATGTTTGTGACAACAATTGTTAAAATCTCAGAAACTTTGCAACTTCAAAATCCCACAGAGAAAAAAGATGCTCTCCATAGATTTGAGAGATCCCATTGTAATAAAAATAGACCAATCACTGTAAGATTTATTTGAAGAAGAGAAAAGGAAAATTGGCTTTTAGCTTTCAAACAAAGAAAATATTTAATTTACAAGGATATCTTTAAAAATGATAACAACCAAAGAATATACACTGTCCGGCCACTTTATTAGGTACATCTAAGAAGGCTTTGAGCCTTCTTAGCCCACAAAACAGCCTGAATTCATCGAGACATGGATTCCACAAGATGCTGAAAACTTTGTTGAGATATTGTGTACCATGCAGACGTGAGTGTCTCAAGCAGTTACTGAAGATTTGATGGAGGTGTAAGCCTGGAGTGAACAGCCCGTTCCAGCTCATCCCACAAATTTTCAATTGTGCTAAGATCCGAGGACTGAGCGGACCACTGCAGCAAGGAAAAGTCATCGTCATGTTCTTCAAGCCCTCCCGTAGTGATACGGGCTTTGTGAAAATCGGTGCATTATCCTGCTGGAAGTAGCCATCTGCATGAGGATAAACTGTTAACATGTACGGTTGTACTTGGTCAGCTATGATGTTTAGGTATGCTCTAGCATCTGACGTATCTCCAGAGGTATCAATGGATCCAACGTGTGCCAGGAAAAAATCCCACACACCATGACACTGCCCCCACCGGCTTGAAGAGTTGTTGTGAGACACAGCATTTGTTGTGGCGCACAGCAAGGGTGGACCTAATAAAGTGGTCGAACAGTGTATATAAATGAAAATTTAAGATTTAAAATTTGAAAAATCTGTTGTGGAAAACAAAATTGGAGGTCATAAAAAAAGGATTTAAATTCATTTATATAAAAAATTATAAAATCTTTGTAAGCAAAGATGAAGCAATACAAATTATAAGAATTCAAAATGAAGAGGATGTTTCAAAATTAAATTATAATAAATCCTTTTAAACCAAAAAAAAAATGGCAGATAACATGGAATTAGCTGAATTAGTTATACTTAACCCAGCAGTGGTCGCGCCCATTTTTGAAACACCAATGGTCGCAACGGGTCTGTGAGACCCATTCATTTTAAACACCAATACCTTCAAAATTTCAACGTTTAGGATATTTGTTAATATGAATATCATTCATTGGTTGTTTCTTAAGATTTTTTTTTTGTAATCACTTATAATAATATATGTATAAATATATAGATTAAGATTATTTATGAAAACATTGTAAAAAACGGATAAAAAGTGTATTGATTACATAATTGATAGAAAAATAAGGTATATTAAACATTTTTATTAAAATTATGATAAACTAATAATAAATTAGTTATTTTTAACTGATTGCTTTATGTAAATATTGTTTTTTTTTTGTTTTTTTTTTTGTATATGTTGTAATGCATTCTCCACAAAATCTTCATCTTCACTATCATCTTTATGTGTTGACTCTTCACACTCTAAAATGGGCTCTAAAAGTATTTTACTTATTTCATTATCATCGAGGGATTTTATCTCTTCAAAACGATAAATGTAAGAAGTAAAATCAGGACCAAACTAAACTGTTGATAGAAATAACTCATGAAAGAAGAAATAATTAAAAAATTGAAAAATAAAAAAAAAATAAAAAAAATAGGCCTAAATAAATAACTAGTTTAATAAATAACTATAGAATAAATAAATAGTTCAAAATAACTCTAGAATCCAAGTTTGTAAGGCATTTAATGTGTATAAAACAACTTTTCCCTGTATGAACAAAAAGTTACACGAAAGGTCGCACTGGGTCTACAGGACCCAAAGTTTTTTTTTCCCTTCAGATCGGGACAACAAATATTCCACCAAAACTGTCACGTGAAAGGTCATGTGGTTTTAGAAAGGTACTGAAAAAGACAATCCTGTGAGGAGCTCCTATCTGTAAGTAAAAACGAAAACAAAAATGCACATCGCGACCACTGCCGGGTTAATAATATTAAATGTTGGAATAAAACTTTTTGCCATGCTAATATATTATTTTTAAATATTACAAGTATAAAAATGAATTTCACTGACTTGTTGTTAAATATTGCTTATTTGTTTAGTTTTATGCCAAACAATTTGGTTTTATGGCAGAAAGAGGGACGAAAGAGGCGATCTTCGCAATAAGACAGCTAATGGAACGCTAGAGGGAGATGCAAACAGAGCTACACATAGTGTTCACTGACCTAGAGAAGGCATATGACAGTGCCTAGACAAGAAGTATGGAGATGCATGAGAGAAAAGGGAGTACCAGAAAAGTATGTGAGATTAGTGACGAAGATGTAAGAGAGAGCTGTCACGCAAGTTAAGAGCAGTGTCTGTATGACAGAAGGTTTTTCCGTGGACATTGGATTACATTAGTGATTAACACTTAGTCTGTATTTGTTTGACTTGGCTCTAGATGTAATGGTGAGGGCCATAAAATGTGAAGCACCTTGGAGTATGCTGTTTGCTGATGACATTGTTCTGTCTGATACAAGCTGAAATAGGTTAGAGCTAAAGCTGGAGGAGTGGAGAAAGGCATTAGAAGAAAGAGGAATCAAAAGCAGTAGGACAAATCAGTAGTGGAGTACAGTTGACTCGCGCTAATCAGACATTAGACAGTCTGACACGCTCGGTGGTCCGACGCAGGTTGGTTCGAAAACCGACCCGAATGAGGTGGTCACGGAGGTAAAATGCACAATCACTTGCGATGAAGTTATGTCGGCTGCAAACACTTTGATACGTTGGTGTGAGGAGAGGGAACTCGACTACGAGAACATTTTAATGTTAAAAGATATTCAAGAAAAAGCCATGACAGACACTTTACGTAAGAAGAAACAAAAAACTATTATAGATTTTTTTAAGCCATAATTACATATGTAGATACAAAATTATATTTTACATTATATACTGTAATTTTGTTTTTTTAAGACATAAATACAGAAATAAATTAGTATTACATACATATGTATCCATTTGTGTAAAACTATGCCTAATGAGTTTTTTTTTTTTTATATCCTCAATGGCTGTAAAATATGTACTCAATATGTATTGTAACAATATACCTACTGTAGTACCTACAGTACTGTATATACATAACTTAAATTTTCTTGCCTTAGAAGTCAAAATTCAGTTTTAACACCCCCTCGGTCCCTTAACTGTCAGATTATCGCGAGTCAACTGTATATGGTATCAATGGATGAGCAAGAAGAATTTTTATAAAACTACAAGGTCTCTCACCAACAGTAAGAAAATTCAAGTACCTGCGGTCAAACTTCGAGAAGGATGAAGGGTTAGAGGCTGAAGTATCCCATAGAATCCAATGTGGGTGGATGAATTGGAGGAAAATGAATGGAGTGTTGTGCGACAGGAAAGTAAGCGGCAAGATGAGAGGAAAACTGTACAAGACAGTAATAAGACCTCAATGATGTACGATATTTAGACATGGGCAGTCACCGAGGTCCAGGGAAGGAAAATGGAAGTAGCAGAAATAAAAATACTAAGATGGATGAGTGCTGTAAAGATAGAGGACAGGATTAGACAGTCAAGGAAAATTCTGGAAAGTAGACTGATTTGGGCATGTGGAAAGAAGGAATGAAGATTACGTAGGAAAGCAAGGGAGGATGTTGGA
>JAFIDM010000179.1:2142529-2161821 GCA_023159025.1 Thereuonema tuberculata
AAGCAAAAGTTTAGTTTCTTCATTTTAACTCACATTTTAACTCACTCTGCTTAGGATTCCAACAAGTATACATTACCCTGGAGTTTCAAACAAAGTAAATAAAGTAAAATATAAAAGAATACACATAAATATCCAATAGTAGTGGCTCTCAGTATAGTGGCATTCCTACGTGCCAGAACACTACAGAGTTCATACGAGGTGTCACACACACAAATCGCAAGAGCTCTCGGGAGGCGGACATGTGGGCCAGAGTTCAGTCAGTACCCTTGATTAGTCAAGAGCATTTTCTTTGCCGTGCGCAGATTTCATCGTTGGGATTGTCAGTTTCGATCTGTAGAGACGCACTTTCACTATGCAAGCCCGAAGATTCGAAGAACGCTCTTCAAACGCAATGAAATATTTGGGGCTGCGACCTATTGCTGAGTCCTGCCTTTTCAGCAGACCTCAGCCTATTTCTTCAAGAGGTGGGCCAAGAGGCTTTCGCTTAGCGCGGAGTCTGCCTTCCTTTTAGTAGCAGTGAGCATTTGAAAGGCAAGCGAGGTAACTGGTCACCTGCCCTTCTCAGATGCTTCTTGCACACTGCATTTGTTGCACTTTTATGTCACTGTACCCACGGAGTGACATTCCCTAATGCAGAAGACGCCACCCTGTCTACGAAGACATCTGTTAACAGGCTGGGAGACAGGAAGGGGTGAATCCATATGAAATCAACCAATGGATGTTGCTGACATATTTTATTTTATTTTTGATAGTACATTTTCTGTTTATATATACATTTGGGAGTACAAAACGATTTTTTTAAAAAAATTATTATTATTACTTTGGCTTTTATCGGCCATTTTGTATACGAGGGTCGGCCGTTTTTGGCGTTTTCAGAAGTTAGCGATAAGTTAAATAACTTTTTTGTTTATTAAGATATCAACTTGAAACAAAAACCATCTTATTCTAAATGAAACCATCTACAAATCATATTATGATCAAAAATGTGTTAAGTTGTAAGGAAATAACCTAAAATTTAACTAAAAACACTTAAAAAAAACACACACCTAATAAACTAACTTATTCTAGGCCTGTATGTACAAAATCTATAAACTGTAATTGAAATCCAGAGCTACCATTGGAGTAACCCTCAAGTTACCTTGCACCCTTTTATGAGCTGCATGATGCTGAAATGAGCCACAGAAGCCTTTCTGTTATAAGTGACTGTTTGGACCATAGTATCGTGAATGTGCACTGCTTTCAAAAACATTTGACTGAAGATATATATAAAAAAATGCTCCTTTAGTAAAAAAAAATGTTTATTTTATTATTTATTAAGTTTATTAGGTGTGTTTTTTTAAGTGTTTTAACACTTTAGGAGTCTGCGTCAATGTGCGTCGTACTGTGTATTTTTGCTTTTTTCTTTAATTAAAAAAAATACTTCTGATTAAAACACAATGATGAAATTTCATGTGGTTATTACCAGATACTAGAAGAGTATTTTTTGAAAATTTCAGATTTTCTGATTCAGTCCCTATTTGAGATATACCCATTTGAAAATCGGCAATTTTGGACAAATTGCGATATTTGAAGGCCTGTAAAACCTAAAGGTGGCATTTAAAAGGTATCAAATTTTTTTTAAGTCTTCTTCTCTATTATATTTTTAAGGGGAAAAAACATTAAAGTTGTGTTTTAATCCCTTCTTGGAAAAAAAAATTCCCTAAATCTTCAATTTATTCTAATCAAAAACACATTTTTCTAGTTAAATTTTAGGTTATTTCCTTACAACTTAACAATTTTTGATCATAATATGATTTGTAGATGGTTACATTTAGAATAAGATGGTTTTTGTTTCAAGTTGATATCTTAATAAACAAAAAAGTTATTTAACTTATTGCTAACTTCTGAAAACGTCAAAAACGGCCGACCCTCGTATACAAAATGGCCGATAAAAGCCAAAGTAATAATAATAATTTTTTTAAAAAAAATCGTTTTTTACTCCCAAATGTATATATAAACAGAAAATGTACTATCAAAAATAAAATAAAATATGTCAGCAACAAATTATTTTTTTATTGGTTGATTTCATATGGATTGACTCGAAGGCAATAAAGCTGGGGAAAAAGCGAAGTTGAAAGTAATAAAGCGAATCTAAGAAGAGAAAGGAAAGTTGCGCAAAATGGGTGACAGATGAAAAGTCAGCTCGAGGAAGCACTATAAAATATCTGTAAGATATCCATTTCAAGAAGACAAAGAGGCATTTAGACGATGTCTGGGGAAATGAAGAAATAAGAAAAATGTATCTGAAGATATTTTCATACAAAGGTGATGAAAGTAAAGGATAGGAGAGGGAGAAAGATATAACAACCTTGGGCCATTACAGTCTTCACCAATCATAAAACATTTCAAATGCAACAAAATTTTAAAAAAAAATGGCAGAAAATTCTGAAGCTGTGACTCCAGAATTCCAGACTTAAAAGCAAATATCTTTGAGGCAAAGCAATTCTATTTCCATAACATTTCCTCAACTGGGAAAACAAAAGAGAATAACTGGAGTCATAACCAGGAGGCCTCTTTCAATCCAGTCACTCAAGAAAGGCTGAACCACAAACAATAGATTTCTTTCAGTAAAAGCAATTCATTTATATCAATCAAAAGGTTTTCTGCAAGGAAAAAACAAAGCAATAAGCATTTATAAAAGTAGCATTGGATTTCAACTAAAGTGACTTGTTTGTTTCAGTAAAGATCAGGAAATGAAGTCTTTGCTACAGAAATAACTTTTCCAACAATTACCAAATGTAGATCCCTTATTTAATATATTCAATCTAGAATTCATCACGGAATCCATTCATTTCAAAAGAGATTCACCATTAGGACACTCGCACTCAATGTTGTGGAAGCAATTACTTAAAAATAAAACAGTTCTGTTACAACAGCTTTGATGAAACTCAATACAGAGGTTAAATAGTTTTTGTTTGTTTTTCTTATAAAAAGCAATTTAAAACTTTATTCTAGCTAGTTATTCCAAAAAGAAAAATTTATTTTATCTTCATTATGTGTGTCATGAAGTGATTTTTTTCAATTTCTACTCCAAAAAGAAAAAGAAAACCTTTAAATAAAGCACTGATATGTCTGTATCGTATTTTGGAAAGGGATCTTTGAAACATGTGGGCTACATCTGAATGGACACTTTACAATATACTTAACCTCCCAAAACCTAATCGCCACTGACTCTTTGCATATTTTTTCTTGTCGTGATAATTTTCATTCGTTGAAC
This sequence comes from Thereuonema tuberculata, assembly GCA_023159025.1. Lineage (NCBI taxonomy): Eukaryota > Metazoa > Arthropoda > Chilopoda > Scutigeromorpha > Scutigeridae > Thereuonema > Thereuonema tuberculata. The sequence goes on from JAFIDM010000179.1 coordinate 2,145,786, forward strand.
CTATATAATACTTTAATGTGATGAATTTTCAATATTATAATTAGGGACTATCTGAGTCTCCTCATTTCTCCAAAGGAAAGATGGGTGATGCTTCTTGAGAATTTATTTTCATTTGTTGGTATTATTTTCTTTCTTATTTCACTGATAATTCTTTTCACTGATTACTTATTTTCATCCACTGTTCTATTTATCTATGTAATATTATTAATTCCCATTATTTTATTCATTATTATATTTGCACTACAATGCTAAGAAATAGGACAATTTGTTAGCTAATACAAATAAACACTAGGTAAAAATACTCCACGCATGTTCATTACACATTTATTAGATGTCAAACACGTTTTTAGCAAAGCTTGTCCTTATTCAAATTATTTTAAAAATCATTAAGAATTACATTGGAAATTGTTCTGTTAAATAATGTTCACTGTGTTAAAAAAACAATTATGCAGAGTTAGATAAGTATTTAAGGGGAAAATGGTATTATATCATCATCATCATATTCCAAACACGAAATTAGGCCAGTGTTGACCAGTTTCGGTTCCAGCTACACAGGGTCCAGAAGGCGTTTTTGATGGGCGTCCAGGTAGTCTTTTTCCCTGAGGCTTGTACTGAAGTATTTCATAGGGTATTCTATTTGGCGTCATTCTGGAGACATGTTGTAACCATCTATTTCTATATGTGGAAATCTTCTCCTCTATTGGTTGTAGATTGAGTTCTTGGAGTATCTCCTCATTCCTTTTGTGATCCAATAAAGGCAGTTCGTCTTCGGTATCTCATTTCAGCCTCTTTTAATCTAGTGATATTTTTTTTTTGAGAACCCAAATTTCCCTTCCATAGAGGAGAGTTGGTAAAGCTAGAGTTTTATATAATTTTGTTCTGGAATGTTTTTGGACTAAGTTGGGTTTCAAAATGGAATTCACCAATCCTAATATTTGTAATATTTTGTATTTTTTTTTGTTTATATCAATCTCTCCTTCATAAGAGATGTTGCACCCTAAATATGAGAAAGAATTAACTTGTTCTAAAATCATGATTTCAATTACAATTTTGCTTCTGATTGGATAAACACCTTTAAATGCCATTATTTTGGTTTTATTAGGTGATATTTTCATATTAATTTTTTTTTATGATTCGTTTAACTTAAATAAACCTCTTTGAAGATTATCTTCAGAATTAGCAATTGATATTTGATCATCAGCAAAAAGAACAGTGTTTAATCTTGTGTTGTTTTATTAAAACAAAACAAACAAGTTTGAACAATTATAACAACATAGTAGGTGTTTTTATTGCAATGAACATTACTGTATTTCTTAATATCATTCTTTGCTAAAATATTTCAAATGTAATTCTGTAACTAACTTCCAGCTATTGTCAGTTAATTTGTCATTCCTTCCTAATATTTTTATAATTGCACTAACAACACAATCATCAGCATTTCAATTCACTACAGAATTAGGAAGTACTGATAGATTGAAACTAATAGATTTCAAAAAATTATTAGTTGGTGTGAGTATATAAATACATTATAAAATAACTGTTCTTAACCATGCTTCAATTAATGTTATTACTTTTGTTTGTTTTTTTCCTACTGAGGCAGTTAATAAGTAGAAGACTTCTACAGAAACAATCAAGCAGGACAGAAAAATAATAGACCAAGAAGTGAACAGATCAAAAGCTTTAATGAAATGGATCAGAATTTGTTGAGTCTTAAGCAAGATTGCTATTAGGCAGAATCAATTGAATCTGTGCCCCAGGTTCCATGAGGTAAGATTTTTTTAATACAAAAAAGAAAATATTTGAAGAAAACATTATGCCAACATAAAACCAAAATTGAGAAACACTACATACAAGAATTAATTAAATTTTCATTAAAAATTGATCAACATGTTTTTTAGTATTAAGAGTTGAATTGTGGCCTTCACGATACCTTACAATTAAAATGTTGGCCACAATTCAACTGTTAACAGTTAATTAATGCACACATTAAAAGTTTCCATATGTTTTCTAGTACTGTGTGTTTCTTAAACCATTAGTCACTACAGCGGACTTAATATTTATTTAAATAGTTGTGTTATTTATAAAAAGCCATTATGAATTGCGGGAAGTAGGTCAACACTGGTGTCAACTTAAACATATAGTAGGTTTTTTTTTTTACTTGCTTTATATTTTATAATATCATTTTGTAAATTAATTAACATTTATTACTTTTTCAGTTTAGTTTCTGAAGTCTACTGTTTAGTTAAAAGTATAAGAAATCATTTCTTCTATCATGTTTGAACTCAGGAAACTATGTAAATTTTCAACAGAAATGAAAATCAAAGAAAAAAAGAAAAAAAAAAAGCAGCTTACTTTGAGGAACAACAAAAATATTTTACTTGATTACTGAAAAACAAAGATTAAATGGTCTTATTTTAACTATCCACACGGCAGCCTGCCAAGGATTTGTGAATGGGAAAATGCTAAGAACAAATCTTTAGGGAATTTGATGCCAATTTCTATATCCATTGGTTATTCTTTTTTCATATGCAATTGATGGAGCTTAAATCCTCCTCAAAACTGCTCTTTGCAAGTGTATCTGGTTCTCTCATATCAATTTTTGTTTTACAGCTTTAAATAAATCTGCCAATTAAAATGAAATGAATTTACTATCATTGGTACAATGTACAGGGTGGGCATAAAATAATGTGAGATGTTCAAGCCCTCTAGTGAGGAATGTATTGGGCAAATCATAACAACATTCAGTGTATATACAGAGTGGAAATATGTGGTTTCGATTTCTTAAAAAAAAAAGAAATTAGTATCAAAAGTCACCAACAGGGGAAAATGTGGCACTGTTATCGCACTAATTTGCATAACCAAATTACATGTAGAGCGATCGTGATAAAAAGAAAGGCTTGAAGAAGAAACATCACTTGGCGACGAACTGCCTTTCGATGGCTCTTACCTTACGTGACCCTGCTTGACAAGAATGACAGTGGTGCCCTTTGGGAATTTCGGCAGTTGAAGACTCTATGAAGAGGACCGATGAGCATAACAAATCTACAAAAAATGATTTCTTTGCTGATATTGGTTTCCAAGAATGTCATATGGAAGCTTATACTTTAATTTCTTTTATAGTATGTGCATTTTGTTCTACATTCTTGTTGGAATTTTTTTAAAGTACAACCTCATTATTACACTCACTTCTAAAAGTTAAGCACGGAGTGGTAAAATGTGAAAAAATGGACAAGTACTGCTTTGATTGACATGAAATGCTGCAAGAAAGTAGTTCTATGTTTATTCATGGAACAAAACAAAGAATTACATACAGAGATAAACAAAATATTGAATTTTCATAAATTATAAGAAGACCTCCTATTTGCATCATTAACAAAATATTTAAATTCAAAACAAACAATAAAAACCGACATTAATAGGGTATGTGAGCACCCCTCACCTGCATACGAAGTTTACAGCGTGTGATCATCCTTGTTACGAGGTGATCAACCACCGCAGAGTCCAGTAATCGCCATTCCTCCTGTAGGACAGTTTCTAAAGCTCTGAGAGTGTCTGGAGGTGGGAAACGTTGACATACAGCACGGCCGAGGGCACCCAAAAGATTTTCAATTGGATTAAGGTCCGGCGAGTAAGCCGGCCACTCCATACGCGCAAGCCCCTCACTCTCCAGAAAATCGTCAACGATGGTAGCTCTATGGGAATGTGTTTTATCCTCCATTAAAACAAAAGAAGGACCAACTGCTGCAGCTTACAGTTTCACAATGGGGTCTAGGACTTCATCTCGATACCGTACAGCCGTCACAGAACCTCGCCTGTAGATGTGCACGTCGGTGCAATATCCCAGTGAAATCCCTGCCCAGACCATGATGCTTCCACCGCGGAATGCGTGATGTTTGGTGATGTTCTGGGGCCGATTACGTGTGCCTTGTTCTCTCCAGACCCTTACACGCTTATCATCGGGTTTTAGGGCAAATCTGGACTCATCTGTGAACATAACGTTTCCCCAATCAGACACAGTCCAATTCACATGCTGGCGGCACCACTGTAATCGTACCTCCCTGTGTTGGACTGATAAAGGAACATAAATGGGTGGTATCCGGGCGTACAGACCATTCATGTGTAGCCTTCGACAAATAGTAGTGGCAGATATCGTCTTACCAATGGCCACTACAACCATAGATGTCACACATGTGGAGGTCAATCTTCGATTCCGCTTGGCTATAACAGCAATATATCGATCTTCTGCGGGGGTCGTAACCCTTGGGCGACCGGCTACAGGTCTTCGGACAACTGTTGGCTGGTTTGGAATTGTTTCCATAATCATGAAATGACAGAATGATGAACGCCGAAGAAACGAGCAACATCTGCTATAGACTGTCCTGCTTCAATGCATCCGACAGCCCGCCAGCGTTCAGAATCTTCCATTCATCTTCTGGAAGCCATAGAAACACGTCTAGCTTAAAAACAAATCGTATGAATGCTCTAAACAACTTTCATCAGCACTTATATGCAACTCCTATAACCCTTCACAATGCCGGCTTCTTATACGACTGCCTGTTTTGCATATTTCTCGACGCGAAACCGTGATTGGCTGTTACCTATATAATTTGCATACTGCCTTCTACCTTTGCAGCAAATTTCAGCTTCTTTAATTCAGATCTGTTACGGAAATTAATATTTTTCCTCTCCGAGCTTAACTTTTGGAAGTGAGTGTACTTCGATGAATAGAATAAATTTATCATTCAATTGCAGTTCACTTAAATTTTTGATTTCTCTTTTGTTTGCACCTTGCAACACATGAACTTTTTTCTTGTTATGCACGCATACATTTTTTGTAATAGAAAAGCAACGAAATTTTTGTTATTGAGTTGAAATGTAAGCACAAGTAACTACAAATGCATGCTGTTTTACGCATCTATAATAGAAAAACGATGACAATTTTGACAAAACATAAAATATGAATAACTGCGCATGACTGCATTTGTGAATGAAAAGCCAGCGTATTATGTTTTAGACATTGATCTAAACTTATTTAGAAACACATCAGCGAGATCGTTGTCAGGTTAAAGATATGTAATGGATATTAGACTGGTTTTGATAGTAGTAAGATAAGCAAAGGATAATATAGTGATTTTGATAGTAGTAAGATATGCAATGAACAATATAGTGCTTTTGATAGTAGTAAGATATGCAATGAACAATATAGTGCTTTTGATAGTAGTAAGATAAGCAATGGATAACAAAGTGGTTTTGGTAGGTAGTATGTTTGATTCTACTGTAGGGTCATTGTTTTTGCTTTTGTTTGATTATAAAAAAGGAAATTTTTATTTTTATTGTTGTTCATGCTGATATCATTTATGAAATACTTGTTCTGACTGAATATAAAATGAACACTTACATTCTTTATTCTTACTGACAAGTAAAGGGCATGATAGCATCACCGGAGTTGCTGGTTCAAACCATGTGCATTTGAAAGATCGTCCATAACTAAGTCCACCAGCAAAATTGTAGCGGCAGACAGCCAAGGGTATAGGAGCTATGAGGAGTCGAAGTTTACACGATGGCCCATGGGAAATCACTTATAAGATACTGAAAGAGGCTTTAAAAAAAGTATCCTGCAACCTTAGATAAGGATGAGACAGACACAATAAGCAGATATTGATAGGAAAATAAACAGAAAATTGTAATTGATCAGCTTCAAATAAGATACAATTGATGGGAAGTTCTGAGAGCAGGGCGTGCAAAAGGCAGATACTCTGTTCACAGCAAGCACATTTAACGAATGCAATGCTGTCACAATTGAAGCACCTATCACTGATGGATCGAGTCGAAGCAGTAGTCGTTAGAACTGATCCATGGATCAGATTCAAGGTCCAGGAGAGAGATGTGGAGAGGCAAAGAGAAAAAAAGAGAAGTGAGAGGCAGTAGAAAGAGGTGCTCTGCAAGTGTCCGGCAGGCTGACCTGTTCTCGGACTTGACAGTCTCCTCCTCTCCAGCTGGCTGTCCGCCCGGCAAACTCGACCAGTGAACTCCCCAGGGACAAGCTCTCAGGAAAGGTGCCTCTTGCCCGGCAACTCTGGTGACGCAGCAGTATCCTTTACCTTGTCAGTGAACAAAGTATCTGCCTTTCGCATGCCCAGTTCTGTGAACTTCACATCGATTATATCTGATTTGAATTTCCTGCTTATTTTCCGATCAATTTCTGCTTATTCTGTCTGTCTCATCCTTATCTAAGGTTGCAGGCTACTTATAAGCCTCTTGCAGTGACTTATAAATGATTTCCCATAAGCCACCATGTTATCATTGATCCCTCATAGCTCCTACACCCTTGGCTGTCTGCCGCTACAATTTTGCTGGTTGACTTAGTTATGGAAGATCTTTCGAATGCACATGGTCTGAACTGGCAACTCTAGTGATGCTATTGTGCCCTTTACTTATGAGAAATGATCACTCACTATAGGAATCCCTGTATTTTTTTTTTTTTTATAGTACAAAAACCAAATAGCTAGGTACAAGACATCCCTTGGTTTTATAACATCTCATAAAAAAATAAGCAGATTCTTGTGGAATAATTTACTTTCCTTCATTATTTCCATTTCAAAAATGCTGCATTTATTACCCAGACTTATTACATTTGCAGCAATATGTAAACAACTGCTTTTACCAGTTAATCTAATAGATAACATTTTAATATAACATTTTAAATGATTCTGGCATAGACAAAACAATAAATAAATGAAATAAATATCTTCTATAACTAAAAAAAAAAAACTGTTGACTTTATTGAATGACAATTATTTTTGGAAATGTTTAGATGATATCAGTTTGTTTTGTTTTTTCTCCCAGGAAATTCATCATAGATCAACACTTCTCATTTGCTAAACAGCATCAAATTCTTTTTGAAATAAAACCATAAGTCAATGGAAAGCATCTGTCTGTAAAAAATGTTGCAAATACTGCATGTAGTATATGGTTATTCCATGTCAAAACACCCTAAAGTTTGAGGTTTTGTCACCCACCATCTGAGATTTTAATAAAACTTGGTTTATTTACTGGTACTTATGCCCTAAGAACACTTGTAATTTTTATTTTTTGTCCTGTGACTTCTACTTTTTTTAATACAAATATTTGAATATTGTAGATTTAGGTCAATTCATAACTTGGAAATAACTGTTTAATGCTGTAACCCTATTGCAAAATAATTTATTTCTAAAATACTACTCAATATATTCTTTTGTAAATTTGCAGGTATTTCAAGTATTGTATACTGACTTAAAAATAAAATACACTGACAGCCTAAGAAGATTCAAAAAATAAAAAAAAAATCTTTATATTCATAATATTTTGTTTCCGGAAGTTTACATGTTCCGAGAAAAAACATTATAACTTGGGTCTCCAACCTGCCAGGAAGTTCAATATAATTCTTAACTAATCCTTAGGTCCTAGGCTTTCCAGCAAAAGAAAAACTAGAGTGGCTTTTAAGCTCATTTAATTACAATTGAGGTTTGAAAATTCTTAATATTAAAACAGTTAGTCCAAAAAAAAAACTATTTACAACTTATACGTCATAGAAAATTAGATTGGCAAATGTAAAGCAGTTTAATGTTTTGATCACTTCTGCCAACATAATTAAACCATTTCCATGTCATTTTGAAAAAGAAAAAATACAGTCTTCCTGAGCTGCTTCTCTGGGGTAACTAACTCTACAGAGAATATGTTCGAGTGGATGAGGCCAGAAAAAAGAAGCAGCAGAACCAGGTGGCTGTAGAAAAAGAAGATCTACATTGAAGATGTTTTGCACAACAGCAAAGTACCACTTGTTATCATAAACTGCTGCTACATATGAGTTAAGGGAATGACGTACACTGTTCCATCTTAAGACATCTTCACTGAAAGAAAAAATTAATTTTTTTACTGTCAGTCATTCTTCTTATTTCCAAATATTTGGAAGAGGTTTATTTCCAAATAGTTGGATAAAGGTGGAAACTTTTGTCATGGTACTGTCCTAGTTTTAGAGAATCTTTCTTTAAGTTTTAGTCGTAGCAGATCATTTTTCATATTTATCCAAGAAGAGGAAGTGAATTTTTTTCAATATGGATTTGACAGAAACTGTAGACATTAACAGCTGTCATTAATTGTCTGATTGCTGAGAAGAGATTTTCTTAAACTACATTTTACTCTACCACCAATGCCATCATGAACTGATTTCCATGGCTAGTTGAGAAAAAAAAGTGTGCTGAGCATGAATTGTCTTTATAATGTTCACAAAGGTTTCTAAAGCTATTCCAGTTTTTATACTGAACCATCAGTCAAATAGTGGACAGTTTTAACTTGTGTCCATTGAGCCACTTCATCATTTCTCTTTGCACAGCATTTACAAAACTCATATCATGCTCACTAACAAAGCAGTGGCTAGCAATTATTGTTTCTCCTCCATCAATTACTATGTAGACAGCAACTGGGTGAACATCCTCCTCTTGTCCAATGGTAACTTGACTTCTGGACACAAAATGAATAATTTTCACTGAAGTCTATCAAAAGAATGGCTGCATCAGTGTATTTTATTTTTAAGGCAGCAAACAATACTTGAAATACCTGTAAAGTTGCAAAAGAATATGTTGAATAGTATTTTAGAAATAAATTATTTTATAACAGCTATTTCCGAGAAACGAATTGGCCTAAATCTACAATATTCAAATATTAGTATTAAAAAAAGTATAAATCAAAGGGAAAAAATAAAAAATTACAAGTATTCTTAGGGCACACGTACCAGCAAATATACCAAATTTTATTAAAATCTGAGATGATGGGTGACATGGCTTGGGTGATCTGACAGGGAATGATCCTATAATAAGACATATATTGTTGAATATATGTTGTTATATGCTTACACAACATTTTTTTTTTTCATTACTATGAAATAATTTTGTTAAAAGGCCAGCAAAGCCGCAATTCTCTATTGAGGCCTCGTGCTGCACATGTGTATTTAGTAAAAGCCTGTTTTAACTAATATGTGATAAGTGATTATTTCATCTTTTTTTAACTGTAATACAAAAATTGAAAAGAGTGTTCTTTCTGAATTTAAAAAAAGAAAAAAAGAATACTGGATGGAGGCCCTAGTGCAACGCACCGCTTGCACCGTCAGTTTTTACAGCACTGGTTGCAGTGAAGTCACAGACTGTTATCTGTATGAACAATTACAATTGGGGAAGGGGATAACTCCCTCCTCCTTACACCAATGGCAGCATCCCAACGACAATAAGCTTCTCCTAATTTTCCTGTTTATTTAGTTGTTTTTTGAAATTCATAACTTCTTAAAATTCCATATTTGGACTTATTTTTCAGGGTCTTTAATTTCATATCAGATCAAAGAAAGCTTTTTGCATCAAAATTTGATTGCCATGAAGGTTACCTTCTATGTAAGTTAAAAGAAAGACAAAGAGCAAAGTAATCGTTGGCTTTACAGAAGTAAAAAATAAAAACTGCATTTAAAAAGGCTTAGCTGGTTAAAAAGGAAAAAGAAATCTAATGTTTTGAGCCATTATCAGGTAAGAGACAAAGATAGAAGATAACATGTTTGTGAAAAATAGGAAAGAAAAGAGAAAAGAAACTAATGAGAAACCACTCAAAGATGTAGAAATAGGATTGGGAGAGAAAAATATCACAAAATGTAAAAAATTAAAAGTGAATAAATAAATGAAATGTTTGGGGGCAAAAAAAAAGGGAAATAAATCAGTCTGTTCATCCATTAGAAAAAGAAAGAAAAGGATTCTTCTGTTATCTTCATCTTTTTACTTTTATAAAGGCCGTCAATTTCTGTAGGAAACATCTTTCTTTTTGTCTTTTTAACCAGTTTTCCTTGTTCGTGCAAATAAGAGCCTGGGGTATTTCCCACATCGTAAAAGAGATCGATATCGTCTATCTCTCTTTTATGATATGGGAAATACCCCAGTCTCTCGTTTGCAATAACTTCTCCCACAGTCACATTAGGACAACATTTCCTTGTTTGATTTGAGCTTTCAGAGGTGCAATTCGTCATTCTTTAAATTAGTTCTGTTTCTACTCATTACAATTCACCAGTTTGTATTACATATTAGGAAGCAATGAGTGAAGATTTCCATTGTCATGAGAATCACAGTCTTATTTAGAGAAAGGAGCTGCATTCAATCTCTCATCAACATTTTTCCCCAGATTATTTGTCATCTAGGATTCACCAAAGAACAGCTTACTTTTGTAGGGTTTAAAAGGATGCTTTTCTATCTCATTTAGAATTCCACATAAATGTTGGAAATCCATATCTCCATTGTCTGATGAATCCCAGTGAGAATGAAGGAAGTTACCTGTGACGTAGCTACGTACCCATATGTACAACTTGTAAATAACATAAAGGCCATTTTGTTTTTCTTATTTGATCCCTCACATATTTCAGTGTGCAAGTTTTTTCAATGATACAAGAGAAACGAACACTGCAACAAACAAGTATTAAATTGTTTACAGTACAAGTCATTTAAAGGAGAAGAAACATGAAGAAAGAAAGAAACATCCAGCCCAGGGTGGAATTTGAGCTGAGGTTCATGCATATCAATCACTTAGCAGGTCACTATCTTGATCATTCAAACAGCCTCATATGTAAATTATATATTCTGAACTGGCATACGGTCATTTCTATGAAGTTTGTATTTTGTTTGGGGTCTAATATTTTATTTGATATATACTGTGTATGTATGTATGTTTGTTTTTTTGTTTTTGTTTTTTTATGGATGGGGGAAATGCATTTATGCATAGCATCATTAGATAATGTGAGACTCAATCAAAAAGACTCCTACTCACTAAAACCCTACGTCCGACTTCCAAAACACCCTACACGGAACCACCGCCAGGTACTACATCGCGTAGGGCAGAATGACTAAAACTTTGCCCACTATATGTATGTGCACTATAATTTTTCTGTAGATTTGTATGATTTTATGTCCTGTGTACCCATGCTTTAAATAGGGAAATTGAAGCATAATTCACATAAAAAAACAAAACAAAACTAAAGTTTGAAGATGTAAAAGAACTCACATTTTTATCTCCAGATAAAAACTTGTGTGTATAAATGTTATCTTTTCAAATGCGGTGCCTAAGGCAGATCCTAGGTATATCCATTAGAGACTGTCAATGAAATGAAACAATTCGTGAATGGTGGGAACAAACAATCTGTGATTCCATCCACAAACGCAGGCTACACTAGTTTGGCCATGTTTGCACAATGGATAACCCCAGCTCCCCTACAGTCTTCTTTGGTGGCAAAGACCTGCATCCTGGAAAGTTCACCAAAAAGCTCAAAGAAAACATGGCTCAAACAGATTGAAGAGGACATTAAAAACCAACGACTGACTCTAGACGTGGCTTAAAAACATCGCCACTGATCGCAAGAAATGGAAAGATATTCTAAATAATACATCGAACCCTGTGTCACCTATAGCAGTGTATTGGCTGCGAGGTAAACCCTATCACCAGCTAAGGACTGATGATGATAAATGTTAACGTCACTTAGTTTCTTAAGAGTACCAATGCAAAGAGGCATTTCTACACAAACAATATTTTATCACTGAAATTTAGAAATGTAATTACTTCAACAAAATTATAGTATTTGAAGAAAACTGAACATAAAACAGAAATTATAAATACAATTAAGTTTTTAAAAAGATTGAAGAGGACATTAAAAACCAACGACTGACTCTAGACGTGGCTAAAAACATCGCCACTGATCGCAAGAAATGGAAAGATATTCTAAATAATACATCGAACCCTGTGTCACCTATAGCAGTGTATTGACTTTCATTGCATTGTGGCCTTTCTGCAAATGAAACAAGCAAACACAACTTTGTTTATTTATGTGAAGTCTTTGGTTTTTATTTCTTAATGATTTTCTGCAGATTAAATTCGTTTTTCATACTTTTTTTTCCTATTGAGGAGTGTGACAAAATCTTTCCAAAAGACACTCCCTTCCATACATGAACACTTGAGTCTCTTCTTCTTCAGTTTTCCTTTTAAGTGTCTCGTATTGTTTCACTTTTTCCTCAACCAACCTATGTTCCTAAAGTAGTTTGAAAAGAATAAACAATTCATTGATAAATATAAGGCCTACCTTTGTTGTGTTCTACATCCAGTTGCTCTCCAAACAACTGCTCAATCACATTCTTATAATACTTTCCAAAAAACCTGTTATTATCAATTTATTGAATTCAATAAATTAACCTGTTATTTACTGAATTCAAATTCATTAAACATTCTCTCATGGAGATTCTTTGAGCACTTCCAAAAGATGTTCAGAAGTAAAGACCTGCCATTAATTGATAAGCATGGGTTTGAATTCTAGCCTGGGCTGGATGAGTTTGTTTTTTCTCTCTTCTGTCCATGTTTCTCTTCCTTTAAATGATTTGTCTAAATTTAATACCCCTATTTGTACAGCTTAGCCTTTGTTGCTGTTGCATTTTTTAGCAAAACATTTAAGAAAAAAAAAATATCCCATCTTCTTAAACCATGTATTTATCTTGTATTTTCTCTTTACTGCTCTTATTGACCACAATTTTCTAAAACTTTCCTGTTTTACTCAACAGATTGATTATCATGTTAAGTATTTTCTCCTTATTTTTATTGAAACTAAACTGCTGTTTTAATTCATTCATTCATCCAGTAGAATGTACGATCGATGACATTACTATTAGCATATAATTTGCACCATGTATTTTATTTCAACATTTCATTATTAATAGAAAGGAATCAACAAGGCCATACACACAGTATAATAAAATAGCAATATCTATTAATAAAATAATTAAATAACATTACAACTGGGTTTCGATCCGGGCTCGCCGGTCGTTTTCAAGTAGAATGACAATAAGATACAGGCTGCATGATAAAATACAAAACAATAACAAGCCGTGATTGGACAAGCTAATAACTGAAGGAGCCACCTAGTAAAAAATATTTAAATTTTAAATGTTCATAACAATACCAACAATTATAGAAATTTTTTTATTGTTATAATGTAAAAAGGCTTGAAGAAGGGGAGACGGTAAATTTTATCTCCTTGAAAATTTGTTTTTTCAGTTAATAAATGTAGATTATGACATTTATTTTCTGGTGGATGATGTTTAATAATTTATTTCCTGGTGGATGATGTTTAATAATAATTATAGAAATTATTAACAAAGTGAATGAGCTATTAGATTTAAGACAACAATTACAGGAATCAAATAAAGGGATTAAGATGAGTTATTTAAATGCTCGTTATCCTTGTAAGGGAACCCATCCTGATAGATAGTTCTAATGGAAATTGAATCATTATAGCAATTAGGCACAGTCAAAATAAAGAGATATTCAAAGCGCTTTCCGATAAAATGATTTGATTCAGTGAAGGACCTGAGGCTTATCAAGTTCAAGGGAATGCCCTCTATCATGGACATGACAGGCAGTCAAATAATTAAATTCACCCGATCTAAGGTCATAAGCATGCTGGGCAATTTACACTACATTTTAAGTTGTCATTCTACTTGAAAACAGCCAGCGAGCCTGGATCGAAACCCGGTTGTTATTTTATTAATAGATATTGCTATTTTATTATATTGTGTGTATGGCCTTGTTGATTCCTTTCTATTAAATTTTACACAAGTTTAAGTTTAGCATTTCGTTATTAAAATCATCTGTCTTTAAGTAAACAACAAACAAAAAATATCTCATCATTTTTTCTTTCGTTTCATTCATTCAAGAAAGCCTCATAACTAATTCCCTTAGTAATATTTTTTTTTTATTTTCCTCTAGAACTAGATACTAAATGAAATAATAAAAATTTAAGTTATTCAAGTTTTGTTTCACTGTTGTGTTTGTAAAATCCCAATAGGATGTCATGTTAGTTGTGATATAATAACAGACTACAGTCAAAAATAAACCAAAGCAAGGGTTAGTGAAGTGCAAACAGCAGAAAAAAATGTGGATAGAAAACAAAATTTAGTCAATACAAATTTTATTAGAAAGAAAAGTAAGTTTACAGTGTAAATTATAATAGAATGATTTAGCATTAATCTTTATTGTTAATCTTAAGTGCTTCAGTATTCAAGCTAGTTAAATGTGGGAAATGTAAGCAGTGAATTTCAAAATTTTCATATCTACATAGGCGGAATTTAGGGTGGGCGGGGGCGTTGTCCCTTCCAAATTTTGAGAAAAAAAAAAAAAAACTAAATATAACTCTAACAAGCATTATTCACTTTTGACCCTCCAATCCAAATGCTGAAATTCCGCTGATGTTTACTTTTGTTCATTGAAACCGAGTCCACAGGTGGATAATTGGGTCTTTGGAATTGGTTTGAACCAGCCTATCGATAAGTGAACCATGAAAAAGAATGGACACAATTAAATAAGCATCAATAAAACATAGAAGGAAAACTACTTCCAATAGATTCCTCATTCAATTATTCCTTCCATTTACTCCTTTATATTTTGTGTTGCATCTTTAATTACAGAAAGGGATCAAAACAATAGAGGATCAAATGGAAATGATTCACAAGACAGTAAAATAATTCAATCTTCACCTTTACAAGATCAAAGTCAACTAACCACTTTTCACTTAATATCTGACCACAAGATGCTCAATTAATCTAAAGATACAACAAAGCAAAAGAAAACAACTGAAGGTAACGAAAAAGTCAATTTAACACATGTCTACAAAGACTATTGGATATAAACCAAACCCTTCTTTGATTTGATACAAACCGAACCCTGTCGTAAAGACAGAGAGAGAGAGAGAAAATTACACCTTATTTTCATCGTCTTTTAAACAAAATAAACGCAGTGGAATTGATTCATATCTCACCCTTTCGTAATCTTTTCCAGTGACATTTTGTAGCAGAAAATTAAGAAACAGAGTGAATTAATTCCTCCCAAAACGGAAACCTTTCAGGAGAATAACTGACTCCATAGATTAAATAAGAATAGATGGGACACTCCCATAGACTCCCAGCAACCAGATCGGCGATGGCAGCGCCAGTAGCGGCATCGTTTGGTACTAACACAAAACGTCACTTTATGACGTCACTGCGTTTTCGTCACTGTGACGTCACAGCATTTTCGTTTCTCGCTCCCCACTCCTTCCGCAATCGCAATGTCTTTTTCGGGTTTTTATATACCGTTAATTTAAAAATATATTTTTAGCAAATCCTGATATGCTGAACACCTATTTAATGTGCGCACAGAAATTTCGTCAATTCCTTTTTTTTTTTTTTATTGTTTTTAAAGTTTTAAATATTAAGAAAGCGAGGGAAAAAAAAAAATAAAAAAAAATTCGTTAATTCTTTTTTTTTTGGTAATGTTTTGAGTATTAAGAGAGTCAGAAAAAAAATATAAATTTCGTTAATTCCTTTTTTTTTTGTTGTTGTTGTTTTTAATGTTTGAATATTAAGAGAGCCAGAAAAAAAAAAAAAAAATATTACAATTATTAAGTGTTGTATTATTAATTATATGTTCAGATTTTATATTTCGTTTTACTGAAAGAATAGAGCTATAAATTATGAACAAAACAAAAAACATTTTATTTAGTAAGTTCATAACATGTCTAAAATACAATATCATACAGGAATACAGATATCTGACAAATATTCTTAAATCTTCCAAATATAGTAAAGGAAAGTCACTAAACAAATACGTAAAAAGAAAAATAATGAAACTTATACATGGATAGCATTAACAACAGAAAATGGTTAAAGTTACATTCATTATGAAACATTATTTCTTATACAATCCTAATAACAATAAAAGTACAGTTTTCCATACAAATTATCTGTTTATGATAAAACTTTAATCTACATCTGTCTACATTTCAGCAAAAAGCCTTTTCAGGCCTTGGCTACACTATAAACCTTACTAACAAATTTGACAATAAAAAATAAAAATAAAGGGATGTACAATTTGAGTGTTCACACCAATGAAACTGTCATTATCCATAGTAAAACTAGTCGACCACGTGGAAAAAAGCAACTCCTTGTTTGATTATAGA
>JAFIDM010000179.1:2161921-2184497 GCA_023159025.1 Thereuonema tuberculata
TCTATAATAAATCAACCATTCCTAATGCTGTTCTATAATAAATCAACAAGGGCTTCACAACTGAATCCATTGCCTGCTTCCAATTCCTTTTTGGCACAAAATGAAGTTGTAGCAAAGGAGTAAAAGATTGTTCTTTGCATAAATCAGTTCAAAAATTAACAGGCTAATTTGTAATTTTATTTTTATTGTTAGTAATTTTCTGACTCTTAATAGGCATTTCATTTAAATAGTAACCAAATCTTTATAAATAATCTTACCAGGGCTTTGTCATCAATAGATTGCTTTAAATATTTTAAACTTGAAAAAAAATTGAATCTGTGTTTTCTGAAATGGGTCTAAATTTGAACCTTGTATCTTCTTTTATAATTTTTGCTTTATTGATAGTTAAAATAAATATTTAACTTTTATTTAGATAATCACCAAGTAAAGAGATTATTTTTGGAATAATCATTAATTCATTTAGTATCTTTTAACTAAGAGAATCATAAACAGCCTTAGATTGAGTTTTTGTTTTTTTGCTATTTACAATAAATTTATCAAATTTATTATAAATATGGTAAATATGGATTTATAGTTAATTGCATCTGTATAGAATTCATTTATGATAATATTTTATTTTTTCTCAATGATAATGACTTAAATTATATGTTTTGATTACATTTTTGTTGTTCTGTTCTTTGTAGTCAGACCCAGGAAGACCGTAGTTATTTGGAGAATATTTTGCCCAAGAGTCAAAATGAACTTCCTCCTCGTCGAATGATGGATAGTTTTGGTAAAGCCATCATTCCCTTAGAGTCAGATCCATTGTTAAGGGAGAAATATATCAGTTTCCCTGGTGGAGTACGCTTTGGACGATTGCTGGAAGATTTAGATGTCTTTGCAGGTAGCTTTCCTGTTATTTTTCTTTAAACATTTTGTTTAAAAGAGCAAAGACATTTTTTGAATGAATTTGTGTTGTGTTTTTTTTTTGTCTTGTGAACTTAAGAAGAGTCTCCTACCAAGACAAGTTTCTTGGTGGAAAAACAAACTGACTTATTTATGAACTTGGACAAGAATGCTATTTAATAGAACTAATACAATTAGGATTCGTATAAAACCTCCCTCACCAATATAGCTTTATACAAAGCAAAAAAAAAAAAAAACACGGGAAAGTTCTGTGGGGAAATTGAAAATAGAAAAAACTAATCTAAGATTAGTTGTAATGTAACTGGGAAAGAAATGCTCAGTGTTCTTACTAAAACTCTTTTCCTAGATTTGGTGTAGATTGATTATGGTGAAGAACTGATCCAAGAGATTCATTACAGGGAGGATTGGACGATTGTTAGCCTGGCTTTTGACCAGTCTAACCTTAAATAGACAGTAACCACTCTTAAACCATTTAAATCTGCAGAATTAGATTTTAATCTTCTCTGTTCTTGTACAGAGGTTTGATATCTTAGTATCTGCTCTCTATTGTTTGTTATTTTGTACTTAACACATTCCAACACAATGGAGACTAGTTAAGTTTGTATTTGTTCCTAAACCAAGGTATTCCTCTTATGCCACTGATAAATCCTTTAAATCAGTTAGTTTAACTTCATTTTCATTAAAAATTATGAAAAGGCTAGTGGATAAATAGAAAAGGTGTTTTGATATCAAATCCAGTTCATCCAAGCCATTATACTTACCATCAACTGTAGATTCTCTTTAAATCTTGTCTCTAAAAGTTAAGGCTAAATTTACTAATCAAGAAATAGCTGTAGGATCATTCTTGGATGTTAATTTACCTCCCTCAAAAAATTTCAGCCCAGATAAATGTCTTCCTCCCACTGAAATAAAATCCCAAATAGGCAATTTGTTTTTCAAATTTGGTAATTAAATTGCAATAATAAGGAAGAGAGATAGAAAAATTTGTATAATGACAGAAAATGTAGGGTTGGCTGAAAATGATGGTTTATATTTCAGTCTTTTATGTTTTCTCTGAGCTGAAATATTTCATTTAACAGAAATGTCTACAAAAGCAAAAATGACAAATGCCAAAGATATAAAAATGGTCACTATGTTTGTATCAAGGTAAAAAAATAAAGTAAATGGTTGTAGCTATTAACTTATAATGTGGTTTAATTCTAGTGTATTATTAAAAGACACACTAATAATTTCGAAAAGTGAAAGTGTATGTCAGGCGAGATAGAGATTATTTGCAACAGTAGTTAATAGTGAAATCACAGCAAGTATTGCATCTCACAGAAACTGATTGTTATCAGTCAGTCATTGCCATTGCTTTGGCAACCATATTATCAAGTTGTGATCAAATTTTTAGTTAGTTAATTACAAAAATTTTTAAGTGCAATCGAGAAAAGTTCCAAGTTCAATTGAAGTAAAGTGTGTGATCTTTCGTCAAGTAAATACTGCCTAAAGTTTAGTTGCAAAGCCTAAATCCATGGTACAAAGTTCCATTGCAAACACAAGTGTTGTTTCTAGTGTACCAAGGATTAGCGGATCTAGTTAACACTGTTTTGACCTGGAAGTTCCTGACATGAATTGTAGGTCGCATTTCAAGGTAGAAAGACGTTATTTCTGGCCGGTTTCAAATGGAAGGACCTATGAGCGATAAAGAATTCAAGGTCAAGTTCAAATTATAAAAGCAGAGCTCATCGACTACCGAATAGCTCACCTATCGTTTAGCGTTTGAATTTGATGTTCGAAACAATTTGTAAGCAAGATGAAGAAATACCATCTGTGTTCTATTAAATGGACATTAGTTGTATTGCATCTTATTCTAGTGAGTCATTCCCAGTGTAAGATCAGGGATTTAAATCATTGTAATCAGTTAAGTTTTACTAATCACTTTAAAGTTCAACATCGACTCAAGTTCCTTATTCCCTACAATTCATTTTACACGTTAAGTTTCCTCCTCTGTTATACATTAATAAATGTTTCGTTATGGTTTAGTTCTTTAACATATAGAAGTCATCACAGACAAAAAATGATTTTTTTTTTTTTTTATTTTAAAATGGTCAAGTAACCAGTGCTGGACCATTTCATATGGATTGACCCTATAGTAATTTTAAATTAATAAGTTTCTTATTACTAATGTTTTCGACACCTTCTTTTCTCTCTCCCTCCATTAATTTTTTTCCAATACTCAAATAACAACTGTGTTGCTGAGATTCTAATCAGTGCTAGTAAATGAAACCAAGAGTTCTTTGACTTAAATCTCTACAGAGAAAGAATTCAACAAAACAAGATATCACTCGTATGAAGAAGATTTTAGAACTACTCATTTTTCTAATTTAAAATTAGCATTTTTTTATTACTGTTTCCTTAACAGTTTTTATTTTAATTTTTTCTTTTGCTCTTCATTTCTTTTTTCCTTTCTTCTGATATGTTTTTATGATTGTCTTTGTGAACTTCGGCAATGGATTTTCCTCTAATAAGAAAGCTTAGTTTTTAATAATAAAGCTGATTCTGTTTTTGTAAAATTTGTTGTAATTCAGAAGTCTTTTCCCAACCATCCTAATCATTGAATAAGTATCTTACTCAGATGTAATAGATAGATAGATTGTGATGTTTTTCAAAATTAATATTTTGAGACAAAGACTAAACAAAACTAAAAAAAGGATATGGATTTACATTGATGCATAGTTGACACAATTAACTGTAGAAAAATATACATTTTTACTTTTTGCCAGCTGAACTTGATTTCTTTTTATTCAAAATATACTTTTCTTCTTTTGGTTTATAATTAAATTACGCTGGTGGGAATTAGGGAGAGGTTTTCTTTCTTTTTCATTGTTACTATTCAGCAAGATCTCTAAAAGTAACATTCCTAAAAGAAACAAAACAAGGCATAAATTGAGTAAAACCATTGACGGCTGCATTATTAAATTAAGAAACTTATTTATTGTTATTTTGTTTAATCCAAACAGAAAATAACAAACCAAATGTATTTGATTGGTGTGTTTTCTTTTCAATTTGACAAATTCTGATGAAATTTCTTGACTTCTTTTGATATTGTTACTTTGCTGCTGTTAATTAAAAATGGATTTTTTTCTTTTTCCTTTCAGTGTGGCTGTGCTACAAACATGTTTACAATCCAAAGCAAGGAACTGATTCCCCATCTCCTTTTTGTATTGTTACTGCTTTAGTGGATCATATTCGTAAGTATTATTTCTCCTTTTGACCAAATAATTATATTCTTCTTTATCTCTAATTTTAGAAGTAAAAGATATCAATAAGATGTCAGGATTTAAACTCAAACTTCAAAAGCTTCTTTTCTTCCTTTTCGTTGATCTATTTTGATGGAATTAAAAAACTTGTCAGTCTTGTTGGTCTCTCTCTTTGTATTTCTGTTTACAGAGCTTTGTTTTAGTCTCTGTAGATATTGTATGTTCATTGCATCATCTTGGTTGAAAACTACCCATTAGTACCTCAAGTAGAAGGGTTTTCTGTGATTAAATGATTTTTTTGTTTAAGACTAGCACAAACACAGTCTGATTGATTAAATTTGATGGTACTATAAAGCAAGGCACATTGATTTGATTCTTCTCTAATTAAGGCATTAACATATTGAAGATTATTAATTTTTATAAATGTGATTGATTTTTGTTCAGATTGTATTAATTTGTTCATTTTAGAATTCCTTTTCTTTGATCTTTCCTTTACTGCTAAATGGCAGTGAAAGAATTTGTCCTAATGATTATTTTTTTGTTTTTTTCATTTTTAATGGTTATTTGTAAGTTCTGAAGTTTATTTGGCTGCTTGTGAATGCATCACTAAAGTTTATATCTTCTCAAATAAGATAGTTTTTGTAGTAGAACACTTCTAACTAGTTGTGGTCCAGTGGTGTAAGCACTGGGCTGGAGTGACTGGATTCAATTTGACAGAGGTAGGGGATTTTTCTTAGGTTATTTCTCCTCAGGATGGGTTCTAGAGCTCACCCAACCCTCTATAAAATGGCAACAGTATTTCTTTCCTGGGGTAAAAGCATTGGACCAATCTCAACTAACCCCTGTGAATCAATGAAGAGTTGGAATCTATACCTTCGGCATCCCATGAGCCAACAGAGGTATTATGCTTCTAACTAATCAGCTCATACTGTAACGCCTTGCCATGGTTTTGGGCATACATGTGAGGGAAGGGTTGAGGGTTACGATAGGGAGAGTTTTGCGCAGTGGAATCCTTTGATCTAAATAGTTAAAGATCTGGTGCCGGGCCCTCTAACTTCAGAACTTAACTCTTTAAATCAGCAAAGGATTATAAAGGAGGAGTTGGGACTTCCCTGTGAAGCAACTAAGGAGGGGCTTTGTTTGTAAACACGGCGGCCGGGGTTCGCTATGATTCTTTGCAGTCTCGCCTTTTCCGGGCCGACCTTGCCCGAGGCTCCCAGCCCTCAGCGCAGGTTCTTCCCCTTACTTCAACCAGTGCCAGAGTCAATAAGAATCAAAGTTAACTGAATGAATAAATAGAAATAGAAAAGGCGGGATAACTAGCTTGGGTAAAAATATAACACATTTAATATATATATTTACAGATAGATGAGTATACTGAGTGTGGATAAATAAACAAGATACATAAGCAAATCTTACCCCGGGATTTTCCCAAATGAAGTTGTAGATAGAAACACACCCTAAAATAACACTAAGATAAATACATTGTTCGCACTTCTAGTTGACTCAACAGTTCCGAGTCTATCAATGTTCACATACAGTTCGCATGATAATCTGGATCAATGAAAAGAGTTCAGAGTTCTAATTTTGGTCCATACTCTTGAATATCCGAAGAGCAATTTTCCGACGGATGCAGGTAGTTCTGGGAGGAGACATAGTTACTCTGTTATGCTGGCCTAAAGACATGCAGAACGCTCTAAAGGCGCAACAATAATCTTTATGGCCACAAATTGTAGCTTGGTTTTGCCTCCTGGTTTTCCAGCGGCCTCAGCCTGATCCTTTAGGGGTAGAAGCAGCTAATTTAGATGAGGCTGCTGATTTCCTTTACAGCTAAGCCTCTTCATCATGCAATCTTGAGGATTCAGCAGGATGCTCTCTGCCCACTCTGTGTATTGTTTCACATTCCTGTTCACTCGGAGTGATGTCACACAGGAGGGACATCTGTTAGCCAGCTGCAAGGTGGAGAAAAGACAAAGAAGGACACAAAAGAAGCAATAAAACAAAGATAAAGGGAAGGCAAGATGGACGCCAGATGGAGAAAGCACTTGGAAGACAACTGATTAAGGCGTTAAGAGGATGTTTGGGGAAAATGAAGAAATGAGAAAATATTACTAAAAGATTCAATATCTATAATTAGGGACCCTATTTTGTGGAAATAACGATATCCACGAAATAGTCACCGCTATTTTGTGGTAATAACGATATCCGCGAAAGTTTTATTAAAGGTTGTATTTTTGCTTTTCATGGAGCAAATTGCATAAATCAGTAATTTTAAAGGCGAAATGAGATTATTAGTACGGAATCACAGTGGAACCATTAAAAACTCGTGAAATAAAAGCTAAATGAATGTGAAATCGTCAAAAAACGCTAAAAGGATAAATAAAATAAAATAAAAACACTTTCGTTCGTTTGTTTGAGGTTTTAGTTGCTTTAAACAACAGAGGGAGGACCAGTACGCACACATGTACCAAGCTAGCGTCATCACCCGGCGTTTGTGTTTCGTATTATTTTGCGGTGTACGAAATTTAATATCTCAAGTTTTGTGTTTTTTAATATTTAATTTAATGAAAAATTATAGCTTATTTGTGGAAATGTAGAAATCTAATATGATAAAATAAATGCGAAATAGTCACCGCTATGGAGTCTTTTATTTTACCGCTATGAACAGTTTTATTTCACCATAAAATAGGGTCCCTATCTATAATATGATGAAAATAGAGGATAGGAGAGAGAGAAATTATGTGACAACCACCGGGGCGTTACAATATAATGTAGATAACAAGTTCTGCAAAAGCAGAGAAACATCACACAATAAGGAAAATAGTGAGATTTAGAAACATTGCACTGACCCTACATTGAAAAAGCTTTCTTAAGAATCTCAGCTGTTCTTTAGTTATTTCTAATTCAAAATTCACAATAAAATTTCATATCATGTACAGTTTTTATCACAAAATTCTTTTTTACATTATGCATATATTATACACAGTATAGATTTATGTTTATTAATGTTTTGGGTCCCAAGCCCGGTTGAAAAAGGAGAAGGGGAGGAGCATAGCTCTTGAAAAATCCCCTGCTTCGCTGACCCAGCTATCAGTAATTGGCTTTAGGTCCCGTCCCAGAGTTACTCATTTTTTGTGAATCACATATTATTAGTTCTAACATTGTTCCTTTAATAAAAGAAACTTTGGAATATATAGATTCTCAAATTTATTGTTTAATAATGCTGTGTGACCCATCATAAATTTCATTTAGGATAAAGTTGCATAGAAAGTTGTCGGACACCCTGTATTTCGATTCTGTCAAAAATTTAAACAGAATTCTAGGCTTCCTGTGATGATAGCCATGGTCATATTTTCAACAAACCACCAAGATTTCGTTTGTATTTACTACAGCAGGATAGTATTAAGTATCTATATCAAAAAACGACTTAGAGAAGCATTAAAAAATTTACAGATACAGAAGGATATTGAAAAGGAACACTGTAATATTACAAAGGCAATAATAAAAGCTGCAAGCAGAACATTAGAAACTGTTGAAACTAAACTTGGGAAGTTCTAGAAATATTAATGTAAACCCCATGCTTTTGAAGTATGATGGTCAGTCAATAGGTAATGTCTCCTATTTTTTTTTTCTCCTTAAATAAGTTAGTTAAGTGAAAAATTTGAATTTGGTTCAATTCCTCAAACCTTCTTCTCCAATCCACTGCAGTAGCAACTTCCTGTGCCAACAGGTGGCAGCACTGCATCTGCTTGCAAAATGGCTGACATCGATGTATGTATTAGACAGCGTTCTGTGATTGAATTCTTGAATGCTGAAGGAGAAACGCCCTTTCGCATTCATGAAAGGCTGAAAAATGTGTACGGTGATGCAACAGTGGAGATCAGCACTGTTAGACGATGGGTTCGTCGCTGTAATGAAGCTGAAGGGCAAACACAGTTGGCTGACGAAAAGTAGAGCGGCAGGCTGGCGACTTCAGTGACTCCACACAACATGCAACATTAAGCAAATTGTTGACATTATTCGTGGTGACCGCCGGGTGACAACAAATGAATTGTGTCGCATTCTCTCCCTCAGTAAAGGCAGTGTGATGATGATTATTCGACAGCTGAAGTACAAAAAAGTTTTGTTCATGGTGGGTACCAAGAATATTAACCTAGCAGAATAAAGAGACAAGAAAAACAATAGCCTCCGAACACTTGCAGCGCTTCCATTTGAAGGGAGAGCAGTTCCTGGAAAAAATTGTGACCGGAGATAAAATGTGGGTTCATTTTTTTGAACCTAAATCAAAGAGACAGTCAGTGGAATGGCATCACACTAACTCGCCAAGGAAGAAAAAATTCAAAACTGTGATCTGCAGGGAAAGTTATGGTGACAGTGTTCTGGGATGCAGAGGGTGTGATTAGGGTTGATTTTTTGGAGCAGGGATGCACAATAAATTCTGTCCATTACATCACAACCCTCAAAAAGCTTAAAGCACATCTTCACCAAGTTCGCACGGCGGATGTTCTTCTTTTGCATGACAATGCAAGACCACACACCAGTTGTCACACCACTGAAGAGATTGTGAAAATCGGATGGGAAGTCTTGCCTCATACCTCATACAGCCCTGACCTAGCACCATGACACTTCCATCTGTTCGGGCTGCTAAAGAAAGCTCATCGTTGGATTCACTTTGAAGATGAGGAGGTCGAAAAACGTCCATGCGTCAATTGCTTAGGAAGCAAGACCATGCATTTTTACCATGCTGGAATACATGCCCTTGTTAAAAGGTGGATCAAAACTGTGGAAATGGACGGAGATTATATTGAAAAGTGATAAATTAATCGTCAATGTTGTGGTTTTCATATATGTAATTGCATTTGAATTTCTTGACAATTAAAAGGAGAAAAAATATAGGAGGCATTACTTATTGACTGACCCTCGTAGTTTCCATCAAATTTTTGTTACAACTACAACTGCTGTACAGATTCATATATAAAGAAATTAATTATATCTTTTTTGTTGTTTCACGGCAACAAAGACAAATTAAGTAATGAATTAAGAAATTAATATATCTTTATTTAACTGATTTATTCAAGATTTTTGTTTTTTAATTCCATTGGTTGAATGTACTTGATAATTCAGAAACAAAAATCAATTTTACATTAAAACTTTTCTTTTTTATATCGTTCAATTGTTAAAGATTTTTATTTTTGAAGTTTATTAAAGGTTCTGAAATGAATTTGGAATATATATTCAGTCTAGAATTCATATATATTTCAAAAATTAAAGTTAAAAATGTATTGTTAATACTACAAATACATTATTTATCCAAAATTAAATGCTTGATATGATATTTTAACAGAAAAAAAGAAAACTGAAACTAACACAAAAGAAAGATGATTTATTATTTGGAATTTGATTTGTTTCCTTAGAGGTGCCGGCCAAAAAGCTTCGGCCTGATCGTGATATTCGCCTGAGTGGACTAGTTTCATGGGTTGGCCGAACATCCATGGAAGTAACCATGACATTAGAGCAGGTAACATCTTTTTAATTTATTACATTTTGAATAACTTTTATTACAAAGAAATCATTTGAACTTTAAAGCTCAGAATTTCCTTGTTTTTGTTCCATCTCACAAAACATTCACTATTAATTAATTAGGTAGTAGTTAATGAATACTGATGTGTGGTCGAAAATAACGGGGAATAAAGTCGATGTTACAGCTTAAGATACACACACACTTTATTTACAACTTATTTACAGTTTATATACATGTTTAGTGGATTCTCAAGATCTGCTCGAAGCTTCCTCTTCAGTTTGTCAGTGGCTGCTTGGAGCTTCCTTTTCGGTCGGTCGCTGGGAGAAAGAGCTAGTCGCTTAGCTGATTGGCCTCCCAGTTCAGCTCGACTGCAGAGAGGAGATCAAGAACAGCGTTCAGGCATTGCTGATGTTCATCAAACATGAGGTCAAAGATGACAATGCCATCCAGATAACATAAACAGATTGACCATTTAAGACCGCGTAGAAGATTGTCGTTACGGTGCTCAAATAATGCCGGCGCGTTGCAGAGTCCGAACGGCATAACATTAAATTCGTACAGGCTGTCCGGCGTCAAGAAGGCCGTTTTTTTCTCGGTCTTCAGGTGCGATGGGTACTTGCCAGTACCTGGTTTTGAGGTCAAGGGATGAGAAAAAAATGGAGCTACACAGGCGTCATCAATTCTTGGCAAAGGTTAGCAGTCCTTTTTTGTAACGGTGTTGAGGCGGCGGTAGTCTATGCAGAAACGCCAGGATACGTCTTTTTTCTGGACAAGGTCAACAGGTGAGCTCCATGGACTTTCAGAAGGTCGTATCATGCTTTTCTGCAGCATGTTGTGTGTTTCCCGTTCGATTGCTGTGTGCTCTGTAGGGGAGACCTGGTAAGGCTTTTGGAATAGTGGTGGCTGTCACCCGTATCAGTGTGATGGGCAGCGGGGTGCTTTGATTTGTCGTCATGCGTGGGTTCATTGAACAAGCGTCGGTAGCGTTGCAGCAAGAAGAGCAGAGCACGGATTTGCCGTGGTGGGAGATAAGGGTTAACCATTCTACGGAGATGTGTTAGTTTACAATGTTTTTAAGTTTACAATGTTTATAAATCTGGCAGTTTGTGTTTAGATTAATTCAGTAACGGTAATGTTTTGATAAGTTTTGTACTAATAGAAACTGAAAGTAATGTATTAATTGAAACTGAAAGTAATCTACAGCGCTTAGTTAAAAGAAAAGAAAAAGTAGTTCAGAAAAAGTGGCGCTGCTGTATTGTGTTTCTCTATGATGGCGATCTCTTTGCAGTAAAAGTTCATGTCAACCAAAAGTCTAGTTTTCTTCATTTTTAACTCACATTTTAACTCACTTTGCTTAGGATTCCAACAGGTTATGGGCCCAGATAACGTGTTCCAAAGCATCCGGACGAGTTTAAATGGTGAGTTTGAAGAATAAAGAAGATTTAAAGTGAAATTATCGGACATTGCGAAGTTAGGCTTATCTTTCGTGAAGAATGTCAGACAGAATTGTTATGGAAAAAGAGTTTAATGAATAAAGAAGATTCAAAAGTAAAGGAATAAGGAATTATCAGACATTCAATAAAGAAGATTTAAAGGTAAAGGAATAAGAAATTATCGGACATTGGTAACTGGAAATTAGTTAGGCTTATCTTTCGTGAAGATGTCAGACAGAATTGTTATAGAAAGGTTAAACAACAGTAACTATCCGTCATGGAAATTTAAAATGGAACTATTGCTGATAAGGGAAGGTGTGTGGGATGT
Organism: Thereuonema tuberculata; assembly: GCA_023159025.1. Lineage (NCBI taxonomy): Eukaryota > Metazoa > Arthropoda > Chilopoda > Scutigeromorpha > Scutigeridae > Thereuonema > Thereuonema tuberculata. The sequence continues at coordinate 2,173,352 of JAFIDM010000179.1, forward strand.
AATAGATAAAGAAATCCCAGATAATCCAGACAGTAAATGGTTGACAAAAGATGGGAAAGCCAGGGCTGAAATTGGTCTAAGAGTCAGTGACAATCAACTAAGTCACATCAGGAAGACTACTACAGCGCAAGCAGCATGGCGTTCACTTCAGGAATACCATCAGAAGGCTACTTTGTCGAACATTGTAACTTTATTAAGGCGATTGTGTTCCAGAAAGTTACAGGAAGGCGGAGATATGGAAAAGCACATCCAAGAAATGGAGGACAATCTGAACCAGATTACAGCACTCGGGGAAGAAATAGCGGACAGACTGGCGGTAGCATTTATGCTGAGCAGCTTACCGGATAGTTATTCAACACTGATAACAGCGTTGGAGACTAGACCTGATAAAGATCTGACGCTAAGCCTCGTGAAGACGAAAATGCTCGAAGAGTACCAAAGGAGACTTGGTTATTCATCCAGGGAGCAGGTTCATGAAGAGAAAGTTCTTAAAGTATGCACGCCGAGAAGGAAAGACACTCAAAGATCAAGCATTGCAAGCGGAGCATCGCAGTTTTACGGAGAATGCTATTTTTGCAAGAAGAAAGCAGGCCATCTCAAGCGTGATTGTCCCCAATACAGACTTTGGAAAAAGAAAAACCAAGAAAAGGAAAAGATACTTGCGGCAAATATAGTTAATCAAAAAAGACTTCCAGATCCAGATATTTGTTTCACAGTAGGCGAAGGCAACCGTGATAAATGGTGTGTAGATTCAGGAACGGGAAGGCACATGAGCTGTGATAGAAAGTTCTTTACATCTTTAGACACCACCGTGCGGACAAAAGTACGGTTAGCAGACAATCGAGTGATCACTGCGGAAGTTGTTGGCAGTGGCATTCTGCGATGCAGAACAGGTAATGATGTACGAGTTATCACAGTGAAGGACGTGCTGTACACTCCGACTTTCAGCGGAAGTTTACTATCTACTAGCAAGTTAGCCAAGCTGGGATTCACTATAACGTGTGTAGGTGGAACCGATAAGTGCCTTATCATCTGGAAAGGAAAAACAGTGGCTACAGCAAGAGTTAATGCTGGAATGTATGAACTTGAGCTAGATAAAGGTGAACATGCACTTACTGTGTCAACAAAAATGGAAATAATTACTCCAGAAACAGAGGAATTGCAGAGGCAGAATGGGGGACGACCTACAGAACGCCTGGTTGAGGAACTTAAAGAACAAGAAAATATAAACAAGTCTAAGGGAGCTCCAGCAGTGACTCCGAAAGGTAAACCCGTGCCTGAAGTCAAAAAGGATTTTAAAGAAACAGAACAAGTCAAGTCCCAGGAACCCCCACTATCAAAGAAAGAAGAAAATAATAATTAAGCTCGCTCCCAGAAGCCGATCACCGAAAGAATTATGAAGTTTAGTAATTCTCCTCAAGAAGTGACTCAAGATGTTAAAGAGAGGAAGAAGAAAACAAGTTCTCCCAGTTACGAAGAGGAATCTGGTAAAGAATGTGATGTCTATTCAATCGAAACATCACAAGACAAAGTCCCAAACAGAAAAGAAGGAATTGGTGAACCGACTCCAATCAAAGAATTCAGGAAACGAGAACCTCATGGTAATAAAGGAAAACCCCGACGAGGCAAAAGTCGCAGAGGTACTGGCAGGGGATTTGATATTCGTGGCAACCAAGATTTTGACAGGCAAACCATTGAAAGCAGTGAAGACGAGGAAATTTGCCAATGCCTTTGGACTAGTATAATTTAAGACTTTAATGTTTTAAATGGTTAAGGTTGCAGATTTATAAAACATTGAGGGGAGGTGTTAGTTTACAATGTTTTTAAGTTTACAATGTTTATAAATCTGGCAGTTTGTGTTTAGATTAATTCAATAACGGTAATGTTTTGATAAGTTTTGTACTAATAGAAACTGAAAGTAATGTATTAATTGAAACTGAAAGTAATCTACAGCGCTTAGTTAAAAGAAAAGAAAAAGTAGTTCAGAAAAAGTGGCGCTGCTGTATTGTGTTTTTCTATGATGGCGATCTCTTTGCAGTAAAAGTTCATGTCAAGCAAAAGTTTAGTTTCTTCATTTTTAACTCACATTTTAACTCACTCTGCTGAGGATTCCAACAAGATGTTCATCTGTTAACCCACAGGGCGGCGGTGTAGTTGGTGGTGTCTGATTGTCGGCGAGAGCTGTTATCAAATGTGGTTGTATGGACTCGACCGTTGCGATTTGGCTTTGTGCAGGGAGAACTGCAGGGGCTCGAAAGGTGTTGGTTACCTACAGAAAGGGATTAGTTGCTGGTAGTTTAACGACTGCGGTCGGGAAGGACAGGTAAGTGCAGTTGGGTAGGTCGGCTATCGGCTGGATTAAGGACAGTCCTGTAATGTCTTTAAGTGGGACAACTGCTATGGCGGCGGTGGAACCTGGAGGAATGATGGCTGTTTCTGTGGCGTAACACATTAATGGCGCTGAGACAGTGTTTTCGGCTTTGGCAAGGTGGTCGTGCTGGGTGTTCCCCATATCTGTAAGGGTTACTGTAGCAGCTGCATAGTCAATGCGAGCTCCATATTGCCACAGGAAGTCCCAGCCCAGGATTATGTCGTACGTTGATTATGTTGTATGACGAGAAAGTGAAACAGAATTGTGGAGTTCCCTACTCCTATATGGGCGGTTGTGATGCCTATGAAACAATGTCTGTTCGCCGTCGCGAGCTGGGACATTGGGTAAGGGATCGTTGTTTTATGTAGGGATCGTCGGAAAACTTCTGTGATAATGCTGACCGATGCTCACGTGTCGAGAAGGGCTACGGCTGGCTTAATGTTGAATTGAATTCGAATCTTGTTGTTTGCTGGCCAACGGGGAATAGCGGCTGTTCTGGTGGCCTGTTCGGACGCTGCTGTTTTGTAGTTTCCCTTGTTGATGTAAGATGGGCTGGGTGGTCGGCAGCTAAGTTGTGGTATACGGTTTCATTGATCAGGGGAGTTGTTATAGAGGCTATGGCGTTCCCAGTTATGTGATGGAGTGAAACGGTGGGGGCTGGTTGGTTGGACCCGTAGTTGTGATGAAGGTTCCTGGCAATAGCGCTGGACGTGGCCAGTCCGGTTGCAGCGGAAGCATTTGGGCTGATCGTCCTGTGCACGCCATTCATTGGCGCGTTGGCATGTGAGGTTGTTCGGCGCTGGGCTTGTTGCTTGTTCCAGGGCTGTTGTTCACTCTGTCCCTTGGTAACGAGTTTTGGGGGATTGTGTACAGCAGCGGTTAATGCGGCGATCTGGTTCTGCAGGTGATCGATGGAGCTCGCGGTTGTGGGTTGTTGTGGGCCGAGAGTGGCTATGGTTGGCCAGTGGTATGTTGTGATGCGGTGAGCTTGCTGTTGCTGAAATTGCCGGCATTAAGTAATCATTTCACTGATGGAGGATATGTGGAGGGCCAACAATGCGGTGTGGATGTCAGTAGCTACACCTTTCAGGAGGTGATGGAGTCATTGGTCATCCATCATGTGGGGATCTACCTTGCTGAATAGATGAATTACATCTTGAATGTACACTTCGCAGGATTCTTGAGACAGCTGTACACAGGTGAAAAGTGTCCACATAGCTTCTGTGGTGATGTGATGGGTGATGTGATGATTGTATCTTTGAATTTCGTGATGAAGGAGATCCAGGTGAGGATGGTGGCTTCTTTGTTATCGAACCAGCAGCGTGCGGTGTCGGTGATGGCGAAGGGTAGATATGCCAATTTGTTGTCATCTGTCCATCCATTGAATCGTGCTACACATTCGAAGTCTCGGAGCCAGGAAAGGGGGGGGGGGTCAGTTACTGTACCGGAGAATGGGGTTGATTCCCGATAATGTAAGGTGAGGGAGGTTCTAGTTGTCGGCGTTTGAGCAGTGGCTTGGGTCTGGTCGTCTAGGGTGTGGTGAGCATCTGGGTTATCGGCTGTGTTTGGCATGGTGGGTTTGGGGTTCGACCGGTCTTTGGCTCCAATGATGTGTGGTCCAAAATAACAGAGACTAACGTCGGTGTTATAGCTTAAAATACGCACACACACACACTTTATTTACAATTTATTTACAGTTTATAAATATGTTTGGTGGATTCTCGAGATATGCTTGAAGCTTCCTCTTCTGTCTGTCACTGACTACTCGGAGCTTCCTTTTCGGTCGGTCTCTGGGAGAGAGAGAGCTAGTTGCGTAGTTGAATGGCCTCCCAGTTCAGCCAATCACAGAGCAGATTAACTGACCAATACGGGAAGGTTTTCAACTTTGCATCAATACAAAGAAGTCTAAGTCTTAACAGCACCTATTCACAAGGAAGAATGCTGTTTAAAATTTTCTCTAATTGTTAGCTTTGTCCCACTCATTCCAGCCATTCAAATTGCTTTTTTCATTATTTTCTTTGATTTCAGTGTTATCTCTGTTTTTCCTCCACATCAAAATGCAATGCATTTTTTTTTTTTTAATCTCAAGCTTCAGTTAATCCACCAACTACTCCTTTTCCATTATGGTGGAATATACAATATGTTTGCATCATGGCAGAGGTTAATTCTATTTTGCAATTGTTCTGCATTGATGTTTGTGAATTTTGTCTAAGCCTCTGTCCTATGAACCTTTTAAATTGTTATGTTGTATTAAGGCATAAATAATAAAAAGTAAGATAAACTTTCTTCAGGTTTCACCATTGCATAATAAACTTCATTGTCTAAAAACTTTATGCCTAAATGTGTCATTTCTTGTTTGGTTTTATTTTTATTTAAATGCCTTTTGTGCATAGCATGTATCTGGCCAAGGTTTTCATGTTGCACTGATTACAGCAATTTTCTTATCATCATTATTATTATTTATTTTATTTTTTTTGTGGAGTGATCCACAATCTTACATGCTCTCTGAGTTCATCAATTGGGTAAATTTGGCTGATGAATCCTAACAAAGATGAAACAGTTGTACGAGATTCCCATTGATGGCATTTCAAGGTGAGGCTGAAAACAAGGGCATTCTCATTAATAATTTTTTTCACTATAAAAAGTATTATTGATGTGGGCTATTTCCCATCCTTACTTTGGTCCATTCAAATTATCCTGTTCACCATTTATACCATAACCAGTAAAAGATTGTTCTATTGGCTTCTAATGTTATTTGTTTCTGTTGTTTCAGTGGTTGTCATTTTAATAGTAAATGCTTAAGTCACTCCGTTTATTTCTTACCTTTCTTTATTGGTAATTTCTAAATGCTAAGTAGTAATTTCATTCATTTCAAATAGAGCTAAAGTCTGTTGATAACAATAATCTGACGCTAATCACCACAAATAGGTGATGTTTACTAATTGCAGCTCAATAATTTCAAAATTACATTTAAAGTTCTCTAGAATGTACATAGTTTCAAGAAATGACTATGTATAATGGCCATTTATCTTACTTAGCATATTTTAGTTGGAATGGGATTTTGCTGCTACAAGTTTAAATTACAAAATTGCTTTGTAATCCAAAATTAGACAAACATGTAATTTATTAAACATTATACGTACATAAAAAATAAAAATGAAACAATAAAAAAGCCAGTTTGGAAGTCTTTGTATTTTGTTCTTAAAAAAAGTTTTCTTTATCCTTTAATATTGTCCTTTCTCTTCAAAGATTGGCAGTAATTTGTCTGTGGAATCCGAACAGGTTAGTGGAGTAGGAATCAGAGTTGCATTTACTAAATTTTACTAAATTGAGAGTTGGAGTAGAAAGTTTTTTTTTTTAATTACATAAAATGCACAAGCCTTGGAGTTAGAGTTGGAGTAATAGAAACGGTATTTTTTTTTGGTCAGAATCGCATTTTAGTACTGTTATGGAGTTGGAGTGAAAAAACTTTTTGCCAACTGCACAGCCTGTTTAATTCTCCATCCTAGCTTAAAGAAAAAGGTAAATTTATGCTAAGGCCTTTTTATTGTTCTTTTTGTTTTTATGTATGTAGAATGTTTAAGAAAATAAGTTTGCATATTTATGGATTACAGTGTTATTTTGAAATTTAAACTTGTATCAGCAATACTTATATCAAATAAAGTGTGGTATTTAAGACTAATACTGAAGTTTTTTAGTACGGAGAATTTGTCATATTTCTGATTTAAAGTGATTCACTTGCTCATGCTTATTCATGATACCTGAGTAGTTCCACAATCCAAGTCATGAGTCAGAGCCCCATGAGTCCTTGGATTCCCTTGGAAGGAATAATCTGATTTGTGATCTAGATCACTTCTTGTTTTAAAGTTTACTTGTTTAAAAGTAGCAGTTGGGTCGATTGATTTGAGACTGCTCAGAATGATACACACGACCTAATGTGGCAACTTCTGATTGCAGGTGGCCACTTGCCATTTTTTCAGAGTCAGCCGAATGGTATAAATTATGTGGAGTTGCTTGGTTTTATGCTTATTATAAAACTGTGAATTGACTTGAATACCGGGTGATTCATAAAGTACAGGAAAGTACTGGTGGTTTTCACTGCCCCATATCTTTTAAACTAGTGCTCATAAAAATCTGAAACTTTTTATATAAAATCATCAAACATAAAAGAGTTATATTTTCATGTTATTATGTATTCATTGTTATTGAAATTCATTTTATTTGCATTCAAACATCCCCAATATATCGTATATTTAAATAACTGTTGTGATGTTGTTTAAACTCTAAAAGTCTGGATCCAATATTCAAATGACAGAACCTAATTAGGAAAATTTAATCTAAACGCTTTTGTCATTAATTCCCTTATTTAATTTTTAAAATATTTTTTTGTATTTTTTTGAAAATGCATTCTGACAAATGACTTTTTTGGGAGACAGTCGAATAATTTTTTGTAATTCTGTTTAGATCAAAGTAAGCTAAATCAATTGCTGAATCATAGCTGAGTCATAGTTACTCCAACCGTTTACTCGCGCTTGGTTAAATTTCATACTTTGACATTCAGAGCACTGGGCAGAAATCACATTGCGTCAACACCGTCCGACGACCTTCGCAATGCTTTGTTTTAATTTAACTTTTTCCATTACTTTATGAATCACTCTGTATATGCAAGGTGCTTTAGAATTATATATGAACACTTTAAGAATTTATATTTTTTCAACACCATGCACAATTTTAATTTTCTTTTTACATTTTAAAGCTGAAAGATAGACAATTTTTGACAGTTTGAATGATAATACAATAAGAAACTAAAACATTTCACCTGTCTTAAGCTATGTCCTTCAGTTTCTAGATCAGTTATTGTGATAGATGCTCATGAACTAATGCTGATGTGGGCATTTTGAAACATTTAATCTAAATTCGTGTTGTTTCAAACAATTGCCTATCTTAAAAAATTGTTTGAAAGTATCATAAAGAAATTAAAGTTAAGTATGTTGTAAATAAAATATTTTTTTTTAAAATATGCATATAAAATTACACATATAATTATAATTCTGAAATGCTCTAATTCAAAGAATTAAATAAAATAGAAACCAAGGCTGAATAAACAATAAAGCCTTTCCAGTTTATCATTAGAGGGAACGACCGTTTTGGATTCATTAGCCCAATCCACCCTCCCTGATAATAAGCCAGAAAGGAGTGAACATAAGTGGAAGTCACCCTTGACCCCGACAGCTCCAAAAAACCTTTTTCTTAATCATTGATAGGACTAAGAGGTTTTTGATTATAAAGAAACTGAAAAGGTTTAATAACCTACATAAAGAAATTTTTCTGCTTGTTAAATTTCTTTATCAAAGAATTAAAATTTATAGAATTTTAAATGTCATTTTTGAAATTTTGGATCTGAATTATTAAAAAATAAGCGGTTTTTGTTCATATACTAAAACATTTTCAATCAGATTACTAGCAGTTATTAGTCCCATTTTGTTGAAGTATTATGTTATATGAATTCCAACAAATCAACTGATTGTCAGTGTGGATGTCTCTCTTTTTGATCCACAGGATATATAATATGTAAATAAATAGCAGAGCTGATAATTTTTTTTTTTTTAATAAACACACACAGATAGACACTTGAATATATTTCAGTGATTTATTGAAATATAAAATAATAGAAGTATGATTCTAAAAATATTAAATAAGTATAGTCCTTGTATTGTAACAAGAGTAATAATGAAAAGTTCTTCAGGTACTTAATGGTAAAAGTACTTTACGAATAGCAATCTTCTTGCAATAATTCGTTCTTCACGTATCAAAATAAAAATGATGAATTATCGTCCCGATAATTCACACAGTTAGTAATTATATCTTCGTCAACTCGACAAAATATAATACTTATCTTCTTGAATAATAATAGTAATTAATTGAAGCACTATCAGTTACTCTATTAATTATTGGTTGAATAAGCTTTGAAGCACTAATTCAATAATAAGCAATATATATTATCTTCAGTATATATATATCTGAAGCACTTTCTTTATACCGCACACTTTGTATAAATATTCATACTGAATATCTTTAATATCGAAGCACAAAATAGTTTATCTTTTCCACAATAATTAACTTCAAATATTTCAATAACTCTTCTCGAAATAATTAAATTCATATTCGCCTTCCGTTGATTACACTGTTCCCCTTTCCGCTATTGAACTGTTCCATTAACTCAAACTTTACTTTGATTTTCTTGACTTGACCTTCACTTTAATAATAACGTAATTTCTACTCACAGTTTCTTGAAGTTCTATTCAATACTCGATGAAGGCTGTCCTGTTAACCTTTCCTGTATTTGAAATGCCGTTCCGTTCATTTCAAATTTCGCTCTCTGCGTTGTAATATTTCCACACGGTGTCTCTCCTCCCCTGATGCTCTATCCTTCGTAGGGTTGGCGCATGACGTGGACATCTGACGGTGTTCGGGCGTTTCCACTCTATCCTCTGGTGGTTTAAAGGGAACTCAGCGATTCTAACTTTCCTTAATTCTCATCTTTAAGCATTGCTCAGAACGAGGCAACGCCTTCGCTTTTATATCAATCTATCGGCTACGTCATAATTTATTCAAAGATATTTATTCATTCACTTTCAAATATTAAATTATATTCAAGCATTTCTTTATAATTAATTTCGAGGCAATAATATTAGTTAAGTTCTACAGTCAGCATTTCTTATTTAGCTATTGCTCATTATTATGTACAAAATAATATAATATATTTTCATGTAAAACTGCAGGTGTATTTTTTTGTTTGCTGTGTATTTGGAACTGGTTTCAGCAATAAAAACCGAAAGTGGAAAGGTCATTAGTAAGGAACTAAGGAGTTATGTTTAAGCTACGTTTGATTCTAATCCTTTTGTATGCACTGGATCTACAGTTAGAAATTAATTTCTATTGATTAATATGATACTGCACATTTGGATATTGTGACTTAACAATTAGAAGCATGGCCATTGTTGTGAAAGTAAGAATATTTGTTGGTACCTCTGACTTCCAACAGTCAGATCTAGATATTTTTAATGTTTTATTTATTGAATAAGGTTGGAAACTTAGACAAGATTTAATAGACAACAGATTAGAATATCATTAAACAGAAAAACTTATGTAATTAATTGGATCTAATTTTGACTGAATGTACAAAGGAACATAATATCTATGTTCTTCACATCCCCTTTATTGTCTCAGACATGTTATAAATGCAGTTTTCAGACAGATTTTAGGATTTGCAATGAAAATTAACCTCAAGGATAACTTTTATTTGTCATAGATGTCAATGTAAAGACTGTTTTTCTCAGTCAATTCTGTGCTGCTTGTTAACAAGTTGGTTGAAAAAGAAAAGTCAGCAATAGTGTTTATCATTAGTAAATAAAAAAAATATTTTATTCATGGTCAGTCAAGTGTTTTTTTTTAACCCTTATCCACTAACAACACCTGGTACTTCCACTAGTATAATACAGTACATACTGTGGAACTTCAAGAAGGAATAATTAAAAAAAGCACACAAATCTATAGGCAGCTCTGTTGTATATGTAAATGATTAGAATTGGAGCCAATCTGGCTGGAATATTTGAACAAGAATTCTTTTCCATGATGTTAGAGCCTTAACTGTTTCCTTGGAAGAATAGACTTCCACATTCCAACTGCAAGAACAAAGTTCATTTTTTAATGGCTATATTAAGGAGACACAAACCTCAACTGTTAGAACAAAGATTTTCCACTATATATCTTCCCTGAGCATTATCATATGGATTAGCCCAATCTAATCTATAGAGCCTTTGAATTTTTGTTATCTCATTTTGGTTATTGTTAGCCTGTCCTTGGAAACTTTGGCAGTTATCCTAAGTTTTGTATTGAGGGATTTCAAAATGCCTGTATTAGATTTCTAAAATACAGAAACTAATTGTACTGGTTTCAGATGGATCATTCACAATCTCTACTTAATAGATTTTTGTATGTTCAAATTTATTAGGCTTTTTTTTTTTTTTTTATGTACAGGTATCTTCCTGTCTGTTTTTCCATTTCTTCCAGGCTGACTCATAACTATTCAACAAGATTGAAAAGCTTATCTGTTTTATGATATTTAAGACTGTCATAGTTAATCCTATCTAATAGATTTCTGAACATATTGATACTTAAACTAATATTAGCCAATTGATCTTTTCATCATCATCTCCTGATGCACCTCCATTTTCATTTGATACAATTGTCCATTTTGTTTTTAAAATTGGAATTATTTTTGCCACACTGTTGCTCCATCCAGAAACATCACACCAATTTTTCTAATTATGATAACAATTACTCTTGTAGTATTTATTTATGTTTGTGGTTAGGTTATTTCTTTTTCATTCTGTATTATAGAAAAAAAAGTGTAAGAAATAATTGTTGATCACTTATTTTTAGCCAGAAGACTCTGGACAGTGGCATAACTTACTTCAAGCATGTTTTGTAATGGTTGCCAGAAACCCATTAAATCGTGGGTAAGTATAAAATAGATCTTTACTAGTACACTGCATTTGTGGTAACTCTTTAAACTAATTTACAACATCACTGATAATAAAATCTCAATAACTGTCAAATATTTGAAGAGCATAATAATAGTATCAAAATCGTAAACACATTTTTTTCACTATCTTCCTTCATTAACAATATTTCGTTTTCTTTTGCAGAAAACTTCATCAGGCTTTTTGAAGACAAGAAAATTTATTTCTGTACTCCTCTACAGAATTCATT
>JAFIDM010000179.1:2184597-2194730 GCA_023159025.1 Thereuonema tuberculata
TGTGAGATTCTATAAAAATGCAGTGTTAACCAAACGCTTCTCAATAACTTTGAGTTTCCATTCTATTTCATTTATTGACAAGCGTTTGGTTAACACTGCATTTTTATAGAATCTCACAAATAAATGAAACTATTTTTTAAAGTAACGCGATTTTCAGTGTTTATTCTCAATAACTTTGAGTTTCCATTCTATTTCATTTATTGACAAGAGTTTGGTTAACACTGCATTTTTATAGAATCTAACAAATAAATGAAACTATTTCTAAAAGTAACGCGATTTTCTGTGTTTATTCTCAATAACTTTGAGTTTCCATTCTATTTTATTTATTGACAAGCGTTTGGTTAACTCTTTGAATAAAATATAATGCTGAAACACAAGATTATTATTGACATCAGTGGTTGAGAGCAACTCTTTACTGAGTGATATCTCAGAACAGCTGTTTCACGCTCTTTGACGAACATCAGCTAGAAATAGTCACTAGTAAACAGCGAGGTGTGAGTAGGGAGGATAATAGGACAATCAATATAGAACGTCCAAAATTAAAATAAGGAACAATAAATACACAAAAGATAAATTCAGAAGTTCATGTGCTGGCATTCCGCAGGGCACAAATTAATTTTCTGAGCAAATTTACAATAATACTGTTCTTAAAAAAATAAAAAAAGACTCAGTTAAATTTATAAGTTCAAATTATTATTATTTTTATTTTGAAACTGTTATTATTTAGAATAAAGTGAAGAAATACAAGGCTGTGCCTGAGTGGTGTCCATTTCTTCACTTTATTATATATATCTCTGCACGTTAAACTTTAAAAACTGCTATTATTTAGATAGCTAACTTTCCATGGTAAGGTTGTAACACCTTCTTTATAATGATTGCTTTTTGTTAACTAAGTTTTTTTTAGGTTGGTTCTGAAACCGTAATTATTGCTTTGAAGGAATGGCATTTACATTGTCTCAAATTGTAGATATCAATAAAGTTTAGGTTGTCTTAAATATTTGGTGGTATTTTTTTTTCTTTTTTTTATGATAGAATTGTACAAATTGTATTTCTTTTCTATTTCTTTTTTTTTCGAAGTAAATCTGATCTTGTCATATTTCTCTTCATCAATTAACTGTTGGCATTATTATAATCAAACGGTTAATATAAACATTTATTATAATTAAACAGTCTGAACAATATTAATTACAAATATTAGAGTTTGTAGGCATATGAAAATAAGTAACTTACTTGAAGAACCTTCTTTTTTTTTCTACAAGTACAGTAAACCCTCTCAAATCTGGCCTAATGTGGCGCCCAGTAGGCCGGATTACAGAAAAGCCGGACTACCGAGTGTTCTTAAAAATAACGCAATAGCTCAATTTTTGTGAAGACATAATGCCAGGTTTCATTAATTTTATCCCATTTTCAGAATTTTGCACTCAAATGTTTAATAAAAACAATACAAATGTGCTTTTTCCGACACCAAGCTCTAGTGATATTTTACTAATCCATATGTCTTCTTTAAATCTCTTCTTTTGCTTATCATAATTTAAATAAATACTTATTTAAATGCTTATCATAATTTTAATGTTATGAGAGTAGAAGTAGTATTTATCTAGTGATATTTGTTCTGCAGATTCCCCTGCATCCAATCTCCTTAACGCATTAAGCTTCTGTTTCATAACGAAGAAGTTTTTCTTTCGTTTTTCATTCATAATGAATATGCGCGAAAAGGGAAAATAACATAGGGAAACGAATTTAGTTATTAAAAAAACATTTTTTACTCAAGACCAGGCCGGATTATCGTGGGGGCCGGATTACCGAGGGCCGGATTTGAAAGGTTTTACTATAGTGGAAATCAAATTGTTTGTTTACAATTCAACCGTTTTCGAAGTAAGATACTGTGATTTCAGCTTTATTTTTGAGTTTTCATTATTGTCTTCTTGATTTTACATAAATATTGTATATTTTAATGACATTTCTTCTTAAGAAAGTGGTGATTGATCAATAAGTGTAGGTTTTACAGAGTTAATTTGATTTTGTTTGCACTGGGCGTGCATTGAGTCACTCGAGTGATCAGAATAGAATTATTTACTGGAAATGACAAAGTTTCTATTTGGGAATTAATATTACTAAATTTTAACTATGTTTCTTCAATATAGTTTAATTCTTCTAAAAAGACATCATGATCTAAAAAGATAGAAAGCCTTATTGAAAATTGTGAATATTTAGAAGTTAAAGTCATTAATATTCTGTATGTTTTTTAAATAGCAAATCTTAACATTTAATTTTATCTTATTTTGTTATTTCGGTCTTTCTCTGCCTTTATTTTTTTACGGAAAAAAACATGTCAGAATTTGCAACACTTTAATAAAATTTAAAATCAAATCTTAAATGTTAACTATTCAGACAAAATACATTTCACAAACATATCAAGAACAAAATTAGCAGATGATCGTTTTTAATAGATCAAGTTCAGAAACAGCAATCTTCAGTTATATTATTTTTTCCGATCAATATTAGCATCAGTTTCTAACGAACATCCTGAAGTTACATTCAAATCCTATAGTAATTATTAATGAAATATGAAATGAAAAAGGGCAATTGCTCCCCCAAATCCAATATTTTGAGGAAAAAAAAAAACAAACTAAATATAAGTCGACAAGCATTATTCACTTTTGAACCCCCAATCAAACTGTTTGCCCCCCCCCCCAATCAAAATGCTGAAATTCCTCTGATATTTAAGTCCAATCAATTTGTATACGAAATTACTGACTACAAAATTGATTTTCAAGAACAGAGGTCATCTTTTCCCTATGTTTTCGTGGATGATTCCCGTCTGAAATTCTTTGTCGAGATTCAACGAGAAATATCGAAACTGAAACAGAAATAAAATGAAATATTTTCTGTTTTAATTCATTAAAAACATTCTCTTGTGTATTCGATGCATTGAATAAATTTTTATATATAAATCAATGTTTATTTTTGTAAATAAAACGGTATGACGGTAAGTGCTGCTAAGAGACCAAGCTTCTCAATCTATTCCGTCGATACGCCATGTTGGAATCTCGTTAATAAACGAGACCTTAGTTTGGTTTTCAAATGGGGAGACATGGATGGATGGATGGATTCTTGATGGTCGTATCAAACACTCAAAATAATTTGATGGGAAACTCGATGGCCAACAAATTCCCATCCATTCGATGATGCACCGAACCATCCAATTCCCACCCGTCTGAAGCCCGCCTAATAAGAAAGAGGGTTGGGTGTGATATTCTTCTATCTGAACGATCACTGACCAGAAGCTTGATGTTTTATAAGATGGGCCGTAACTTGTATATTCTGGCGTGTATATTTTGGGAACGGCGACAAGGGACAAAACTTGTGTTAAAAGTAAATCTTTTTATATTTAATAGATAAGTATGGTTCAATATAAATAGTTCATTACAAATTAAAACAAAGAATAAATGCAACTTAAAATTAGAATTTATTGAGATGGCTAATTTTAGAAATCGTAGGTAGTGATTTTGTAGTTATTTCGGGACAAACGAGACGACAACCGAACCCCTTCACTTTGTTTTTCTTTCTTTATTTTCATTTGTGAACCTTTTTCAGTCCATCTATCTTACCTTTTCTTACATACGTTTACTCTGATTTATTTATATATCTATTTACATATGTATTTACTCTGATAATTGGACGTTTTATGATCTTCACTCAGAAATTAAAAAAAGCAAAATATGAATCGGTTCGTGATTGGCTGCCTGAAAATGATCCTTCCTGCCAATCTCACGTGACAGTATGATAAGTCTGCTGCTGATTCCGCTGCCGTCGATCTTTAAAAGCTACTGTCTTCGGCAGCAACGGCAGCGAACGGTAGTTTTCTTGTCTGATGTCACAAACTGCAGCTGAAGTTCGTTCTTCCGTGACATATGAGCGCTGGGCTTTAGATGCTGGATATCTGAGCGTATTCCAAGGTGGAAATTTATTCAGTTAACATTGAGCTCACATCAAACTTTCATCAAAATGATTCTTTGGTCAGTAACTGCATAATTTGCTTTTATGAAAAAAATAGTTCAAAACTTGTTTATTATTAAAAAACTCCCTGCTTTCCCAGCGATATTTCGCAGTGTAATAATCTTTTCCTGCTTCTTCAGGCTATATTTTGAAAAAAATTAAAACTGAGGTAGTTATAACAAAGAATAAGGTTCATAAGTGTATCAAATTGTTACAAAGAATAAGTTCTACACAATTACAACAAAAAGAAAGGATTATTCAACGCGGCTAAAACAAAAATAAATTTTAAAAAAATGCTCATTATTCAACAATTATCCTGATAAAAAATACAAATAAATGGCTATGCAGTCTTACAATATTTTTTGAAATATTAGCAGTGAATTACATTATTTTAAAAAAATAGTAATTGATTAAATTACAAAAACATTAATTTAAGCAAATTTGTAACTAGATTTCAGTTCAAAATTAAATTCTAATAAATTTTTAGAGATCTTGTTTTAAAAATGTAGAAGGAAAGAGTCAAATATTGAGTCACTGATGAGAAACGAATACAGTCACTCGGTCTTTATAAAAAGGATTAGAAACAAAACAACCTTTTTTGCATCTTGAAAACCGATTTTGAGCAGAAGATTGTTTTTCTCATGTTTAGCTCATTTAAAAGAATATTCAACTGTAGAACCATTTTCAACTCAAGCAGCGAATGTTGAAAGAACAACAGCGTAAATCAATGAATTGATGTAAAAAAAGAAAAGAAAAAAAATCATTGGACAAGCGAATGAGAGACCGACCTAATAGAGAGCGCTTTCATCAAGAGCATCGAATCATTTCTATTTGCAATTGATTTCTGTGGTGTATTTCCTTGGTCTATCTTTTAGTAATAAATTTATTTAAGTCTAGTCTATCTATCAAGTAGTAATAGATAAAGAAAATCCTAAAATATTGAATTTTTGATTTTTTTTTTAAATATATACTAAATAGACAATTACAGAAATTATATGATTTCTATTTTGATCTCCTACAGGATTGATTTATGTGTAAAAAGCGATTCGTACAAGGAAACAAAACATAAGATTACCCAGGATATTTCTAGCAGGAAAACTCCTCTATTTGTTCAAAATAATTCAGTTAAGGAATAGAAAATTAAATTAATATAGAATTCAGTGAATAAAAAATGAATTATTATAGCAACGTGCCATTGAAACAATGACTGTGTAACTGTGAATGTAAGAGTTTGTTAGACAAAGAATTACAAAGGTTTAAAAAGATCACTTAAAATGATTGCATTAATAGAACAAATAAGTGTCTAATTACTACTGCAAAATATTATATAATTACAGCATAACTGCAGATTGTGATAACTACTTTTATCTCCTTGATTTGTTTTTAAAATAGTTATTCTTTAACATTAAATTTTAGGGCTCAATAATAATATTCTTCCATTCTAATGTAAAACAACAGTTCTTTCTTCTCCACAATCCTCTTAATTGTAAAAGCTATTTCAATTATCGTGTCGAATATTAAATGTCACCAGTGAAACGTTTCCATGCGTTTGCTGTTAACTCTTTTATTTTCTTCAATAGATTTCTATAGATGTTATCTCTCCTTGTCTCTTCATTGATTTAATCATAGAATGAATAAAAAACTAAAGGAAGACACAATTGCTTTTTGTTGAACACAGGCTGTCATTGTTGTTTCGTAATTGTTTTAGAGAAGCTCAAAATGGCTGCCATCAACAGATTCTCTTTTGTTTTGTTCGTCGTCGTTTTCTTGGAGTTTTCGCAACAAGCTCTTGAAAAGAGTTCAATCGAAGTGGATATGTGTAAGTTACTCATTCAATAATACAACTAGATAATGCAAAGGAAAAAAAACTGTATCTAAACTTTAAAAAAACAAAAAAAACAAAATGGACGTCTCAGCATTTTAGAAAAATTTTAAGAATTGGAAAATAAAATAGAGTCAAATAAAACATCCGTGATTTCGTTCGATAATAGTACAGAACACTGAACCATTAAGAAAATATTCATTATTTTCGAACCAAATGATTGGAAAACACGGAAATTACGCAGAACTTCAAAGTAGAGTTACCATTTGGTTCGGTTTTTTTCAAACACGTTTGGCCGCAAGTTTTCTGTTTTGTTTGTAATTGTTTGACCTTTTGAGGAAATCTGTGTTATTTACTTAATATCAAAAGATATTACAATTCACTTGTGAAAATGCAGTGGTTTATGGTTTGTAATTCAGAGATTTTTTTCATATTTGTTGAAAATTTACTGCAGACGGAAACGGCTTTGATAATTGTACGGAAATATAAAACCTTTTGGCTGTGAAACCTTTTTTTTTTTTGTTTTTGGTTGAAATACCAGGTAATTGCAATTTTTGACTGAAATCCGTAAAATCCATGAAATCGGAAGGTTTTAAGTTCCAATTTTGTATTTGTCTAATTTCTCATGTGTTTTTCGTCGTGAACATCTGCAACTATTTGGCAATCCTGCTCCCAACCAGCAAATAACACAAACATTTGTTATTTTCCAGTCATAAATTCGGAAACACTAGTTAATATCGTATTCATGGGAACTGGGTTTTTTTTTAATAGAATTTTTAAGAAAGTTTCAAATTGAACTCTTTGGAAGGACTGTGGAGGAGGCAGATAAGGTTGTGTTCAGTGATGAGCCTTGCTTCCATCTTTCTGGCAAATCAATCGCCATAATGTGCGGATTTGGGGCACGGAAAATCCTCGTTCAAAATATCCGTGATTCCCCCAAGGTTAATGTGCAATTTGATCTTGGAAAGTGTACGGACTATTCTCAGAAAAGTGTTAATGGTTTTGTTTACTGAGACATATTACGGCAATGGCCTCCATTACATGAGGATAATTTCATTTTGTAAAAGGACGGAGCTCCACCACATTTTATTCACCGTTGGTTTGGCGTCTAACCAAGATTCCGCAGTTATTCCATGGCCTCCCAGGCCAACCGACCTCACTCCATGTGACTTATCCTCTGGGGCTATGTTAAAGATAAAGTTTATGTACCCCCTTTACCACGTGATTTATCAGAGCTTCGACGAAGAATCATGACAGCAGTTGCTACCATCGATGTTGATATGTTGCAACGTGTGTGGCAAGAGCTAGATTACAGAATTGATGTCTGTCGAGTTACCAGAGGACGACATATCGAGCATCTTGAAGCTATGTTAAAAACTTGATTATTTATTCTTTTCACTGCCACGCTCTGGTCCCTGTAGGCGAATTTGTCTGTGAGATACAGATCTCCGAAATCCCGGAGAGAATTATGAAACACCCTGTATATAAAAGGAAAAGTCTGTAGTAAGCCCTTTTTCTTGGGAACCACATGAGATTCATGGGCAAATGTGGTATCAAATTAAAGGTCCTGATGTGGAGGCTCTTGTGCTTGAGCATGTTGATTTTTGTTAAAAGTAATTTTAATAAAAAATTTAATAAAAAAAATTGTCACCTCCTGGAGCCCTGTTATTAAGTCCTCCTACAAGTGGTTGAATTCCTTTGCATCGAAATCTAATAAGGGGAAGTCTATTAGGAGAACTATATTTCTACTGGTTCTACTTGTAACTTTATATGTGAGAATTGAATTTTAAAGGCCGCTTTACATGTACCATTTCACAGGCCATATGTGCGCCATCTTCCCGCCATGCCGTGATGGCGAGCACATTGCCCCACTTAAGACCGCTTTACATTTACCATATCACAGGACTTATGCGCGGCTGGTGACGAATTGTAAAACTTAGAAGTGCAATCGATTTGTATCTTATTTATTCCTATTTTATTTATTCGAAATTACCGATTGTAAAAATGATATGCACATACGGAGGTCATCTTTTCCTAATGTTTTCGTGGATGCTTTCAGAAAACGTTACAATATTAATCAAAATCATTACAGAATTTGGTCTGAAAATTTGAATCGACGAGCGATTGGAATCTCGAAAACATATCGTGGTTGGTCGAGATTTAACGAGACTGAATTATTTATCGAAACTGATTTATCGAAACTGAAAACAAAGAAATACAAAAAGACGAAAAAAAAACAAAAAAAAAATTACTTCGTAATTTAATTAATTAAAAACATTCTTTCGCCTATTCGATGCATTGAATAAATGATTTTTATATAAATCAATACTATTTTTTTTTTGTAAATAAAACGTAGGTATGAAGACAATTAACAAGTGTAAATTTTCCGTGTGGTGGAAGGCGATATTAAACGTGTAAGACAAGAGTTTTAGAGCTCTCTTTTCACTGGCAATCTACCCTGACATTGCCTTTGTTATCGCCTACTAGTTGGCATGTCGAAAGCGGCCTTAACTGTCCAGACGTTTTGATGTTTGTAGATGCTGTTTATTGGCCACTTCAGAATATGGATCAAATACTGAGTCCTCGAATAACTCGAGAATAAAACATTATTTTATACCAAAACTCACATTTCAGTCATTACTGTAATTATGCACTTTTTATCAATTCAACTTTTGAGCCATTGTGTGGCTGTCCTTAAAAAATAAATAATAATACTGATGTGTGATCGGAAAATAGCAGAGACTAGCGACGATATTTCAGTATAATATACACACATTTATTTACAGTTTTTATACATGGTTGGTGGATTCCAAAAGCTGCTCAGACTAATATAATCCCTAAAGGGTCGGATTCTGAAAGTCAGCTCAGTCAGCTCAGAGCTTCCTCTTTGGCTGGTCATTGGGAGAGGGAGTCAATCACGTGGTCAATTGCCCTCCCGGTTGAGCCAATCACAGTGCAGTTTAACTGACCAATCCGGGAAGGTTTTCGACTTTGCATCATAGCTCCCCCTTCAAGGGTCAACATCTCGCTGGCTCACATGTGCGGGTAGCGTCGGGGTTGAGATACGTTCCTCTGTGAGCGGCGCAAGGGAGGGTGTGCATTCTGTGGTGTTGATCCAGTTGAGAGGGCGTGGTCAGGTTGGGCAGGAGCGAAGATGGCATAGTCATCTGGTTCTACCGTTATCCAGTGGTTCTCGATTGGCAGCGGTCGTCCAGGTATTACCGGTGGCGCAGGCTCGTCTTTTGTGTAGGGCAGGGTAGGTACATCGTCTGCTTGTAGGTAGGGTTTCATCCTGATAACGTGGGCTGCCTCCGTTGGCCGGGAGCGAGTTGGCCGGGAGCGAGTTGTACGCTGCACTCGGGAGAGCTCGTAGGTAATAGGGGACAGGCAGCGGACGATGGTGAAGGGGCCTCGCCAACGGTGTAGTAATTTTTCGGCTTGGCCTACCTTGCGAGTCGGGCTGAAAACGAGAATGAGATCCCCTGGGTTGTACGTGATCTCACGACGATGCTGCACCTCACGACGTAATTTGGCCTCCTTTTGGGCGACTACCATGAACTGGCGGGCTACGATGTTTGCGTCATCTAAGCGGCATCTCAGGGCGGCTGCATAGTCCGTGGAGGTCTCCGGGGCCGAGGCCAGCAGAGTGTCCAGTGTACTCTGAGGGTGGCGACCATCTACAAGAAAGAAGGGCGCGAAGGATGTGGCCTCGTTCATGTGGCGTTGAATGCGTACGTAACAAATGGAAAGATTTCATCCCAATTAGAATGATGTTTGTCAACGTACATAGACAACATATTTGTGATGGAGTGGTTAAGCTTCTCCGTCGCCTCGTCTTCGTCTGTGGCCTGTAAGGTGATATGCAGTCGTGGAGTATCCAGCAGACGCTAAGAACTTCCCACATTATTGCGCTGAGGAACTGTGCGCCGCAGTCACTGACAGTGGGAGTCGTGGCACAGGACGATGTCTCGCACAAAGAAGCGGGCGACTTCGGTGGCTGTTGCATTCGGCACTGCCTATGTAATGGCGAAGCGGGAGAAGTGGTTGACTGCCACCACAATCCAACGGTTGTTATTTTTTGATAACAGAGGTCAATGCCGATGCGGCTAAAGGATTGTTCCAGGAGCGGCTGAAGGAGTCCTACCGACGGCTGAGTCGGCGATTCCCTGCGCTTTACTCTGTTACGGACCCGTTATCCAAGCAAAAATGGGTTTAAGGTCGACAAACACATACAAATAACAAACAAAAAAAAACAAAAAAATTATCAATATCAAGTCTAAAAACTAGAAAAAGACCGGCCATGAGGATAAAA
>JAFIDM010000179.1:2204822-2225240 GCA_023159025.1 Thereuonema tuberculata
AAAAAAACAAACAAAGATTTATATTTTAATAAAAATAAACGATTTATAACAATAGAAACATAAAAATTAGTCAACTTCTCATATATTATTTCTCAAAGGTGTTTTTTTTATTTCCCTTAATACTTCATCGAAATCAATGATTGAGATATTTTCAAGATTACGTTCACCGCTAATGATGAAAAATAAACAGATTGTTTAAAATTAATGTTTTCGTTAAAAAAATTTATTTTAAAAATATTTTTTGTAAAAATGTAGAAGGCAATCTATTGACAATCTGTTCATTTATTTATTTCCACATTACCATTCGGTGACTGATCAAGATACCATGCGAATTATTCGCACGGGTCAACTTTTTTATAAAACTTGAGAAGACGCCATCTATTGACAATGTGTTTAACTAACATGCACACAAGCTGTTGGATTTGTTTATTATTTCTCAAAGGTGGTTTTTTTGTTGCGAATTATTCGCACGGGTCCACTAGTGTCAAAATATTCTCAAAAGATAATAATCGGCTTAGGCTGACGATAAAAGAAGCTTTGTTAGTAAAGCATCTTTCATTATTTAATAAATTTAGGATTTTGAAAAAAAAAGTTTCATAATATATACAAACATGAACTTAATGTTAAAAATCAATCTTTACTCTTCATTTGTATTTCACCTTTTTATGCAAAAGACTTGAAGAGGACATCATTTGAGGAGAAGAACTTCGTCTGTCTTCCTCCGCTAAGCCTTTAGGAATACAATTGGAATTTTAGGACAATAATGAAAATACATTTTGACTTACTATAATAAGTTATTATAATTGAAAAAACAATTGCAAAACTTTGTTTATAAATAATGAACAAGATACGCAGAAATAACTCAGAATTACAAAAACTATTTTCTATTGTTTTTAATCAATTATCCGATATTTTCTTTACTTTGTTTTCCATGTAACCTTTAAAGTAGCCAAATGTAATTTTTAATGCTTTATCTTTATTCATGCACGGTTTTCAGTATGTATAACATGATTCTATCATTAAACGGGAATTTTCTTCTTTCATTATTTATTTCTTCATTGGCTCATTACTTCTACTACATAGGTGTTATATCTTAAGCTGAAAGGCTGATCATAGCAAAAGACGGAGTTCTTCTCCTCAACTGATGTCCTCATGAAGTATGAAAAGATGAAATGAAGATTAGAGATTGATTTTAACAGAATACTAGGCCCCCCCCACCCTCCAGGTAAGTAGTAGATACTCCAAGAAGAATCGATTCCAAGCGGTTATGGCGGTACAAAGTGATATTTTATTCCTTTTTGTGAACGGAGAGAAGTTAACATAATGAACATTCACATTTAAATTATTAAGCTATTAAGACTAAAATTAACGGGTTAATTTTCTGTGAGGCTAAAATGAATGGGTTATTTTCTTGGCTTCACTATTAGGCTAAAATTAATGGGTTATTTTCTTTTTTCTTTGACTGCTCTCTCATTGCGCCACACACACACACAAAGGGAGTGATACGAACCAATAATTTGAATGTAGTCCCCGTGGCCTAATGGATAAGACTTCTGACTGCGGCTCAAACGGTTATAGGTTCGATTCCCGTCTCGAACATTTCAGTGTAGCCATGTTTTGACAGCGCCGGACAATGGAAACTCTGTTGGTTCAATTGTTGAACTGCGCCGGACAATCGGAAAAGAAAGATTTTATATAGTAATGTAGATTGTGGTGTATGAATTTAGAAGTTGTTTAATTAACAAAAAACATGAAATTCCTGTAATGATAGATTTGTTAACTTTTGAATTGTTTTAATCTAATAATGATGACTTATTGTCACATTTATTCAAAAAACACATCTTTCGTGTTTTTGCTTCTGAAAGATTCCTTATTAAAATAATATAATGTTTGTCTTTCGAAATAAAAACACCCCCCACTGGATGAAATGATCAAAAACTGTATTTAAAACATAGTATTACACTAGCATTCGACCTGAACTAACAGGTCTTTTTCAAATGAGTTGTTACAGACAAGAATTGGAGAATATAAAGACAAATTGAATTAGCCGCAGCCTGGATATGTGATCAAGGAGGCGAGTCCATAATAGGTGACAGGAGGTGATCCTCCGACACGGCGAGGATGGAAGATTCCATTACTTACAACATAGGTTTAGGCATAAGCTTACAAAAAAAAAAAAGCACGAACAAACAAACAAACAAACAACTTTTAAACAGGCATCCCCTAAGATAGAAAAAGCCAAAAAGCAAAAACAGAAATATTACAAAAGTTTATCCACTTACAAATATATGTAAACACACATGCATAGAAGTAATATAAAGTAAACGAAATAAATAATTTTTAAAACAATACCGATGAGATTAAGAATGATAAATTATGTGACCTCACGGAACGGATATTGAGCCATAGATTGGACCGATGAGACGTCATTGTAGCATTTAGGGTCCGTGAAAATGTTGTAGGACTCTTTACACTTCCGGAAAATGTCGTTGAGTTCCTGGCAAATGAAACGAGAATTGGCAAAATCCAATGTATGGCTCAAGTCACGGACATGACAAACACTTTACGTAGTAATTATAATCAAGATTACGAAGAGAGTGATGCGCTTCTTAATTGGTTGCTTGGTTTCGCCTATGACTATTCAGGGGGCGTTGATACAAGGTAGCGGATAAACCTCCCCTCTAAGAGTTGTCTTGGGAAACAGAAAAGTCCCTAACATTAAGGAACTTGCCTAAAGTAATAGTTTATGTCAGACCAATATCAAACCTGCGTAAAATCCTTTGAATAACTGGGAAAGTAGGAGGATGAAAAGGTATGGAAATGTAATGATGTGATCTAGAAGGCAGCTTTGGAATTGGATTATACTGGTAAATTCTGTTAGTAGGCAATGTCAACTGGCGATGAACGAAGGAAGCAGGATAATCATTTAAGAGTAAAATATCTTAACTTTCTCAATCTGTAAATTTCTTTAGCTATAGAAATTGATTCTTTTTTTTTCACAATTTGAAATTTAACCATCACAATCTCATCAAGAAATAAATGATAAGTGGTGGAAATATTCAACGCTCTATTTACCGCCATGCCGATGATATTTCTCTTAAAAGAAAGGGGACATGCCAAATTGAAATTTAATGTAAAGCCTATATTTGTTGTTTTACGAAAGATAGATGTATGGAAACCCGATTCGGTTCTGGTTACCGATACATCCAGAAATGCCAAGGTATTATTAAGTTCCTCTTCGATTTTAAAAGCAATGTTTTCATGAATATCTTCCATTATATCCTTAATACCGTATAGGATATCGTGACTGGCATAAAATATATGATCATCGACGTAGCGATAGTAAAGCGGCAAATGAAGTTGCCGTGTCTTCAATAAAAAGTAAAAGCCGTGTCTTCAATAAAAGACATACCAATTTCAGCAAGTAATTCAGAAGCAGCCAATCCCATAAATAACTCAACTGAGTGCTTGTGGTTTTTTTTTTTTACTTTATTTGACCTCTATGCATGTGTGTTTACATATATTTGTAATGGATAAACATTTGTAATATTTCTGTTTTGGTTTTTGGGTTTTTCCATCTCAGCTGATGTCTGTTTAAAAGTTGTTTTTTTTATATATATAAGCTTATTTAGCTCTTCTTTGATAATGGAAAGAACTTTCTCAAATATGCAAGAACTTTTAATTTTATATTCCTACGATTAAAAAAAAACATATCAAATAACACAATCAAGTACCGTCGATCGTCCATCAACAGCTAGCACACAAACACTAAGAACACCGTCCCATATTACAAGTACACACCACAAAGCGTGTTAGAGTCACCCTCACATAAGCTGTACTGGGACCGCCCATCCACAAAGTCAAAACTATACATCACAACAGACCTGACATCACACTTGTTGATAAGGTCAACAAACAGACCAATTGATATTGTAGTGACATTAAGTTCCTATCAGCAAGAACATGCAAAAAACTCAAACAGAAATCAGTAAACCTAGCAGAAGACCTCCAAAAACAATGGAGGTACGACCAAGTACGTGTTGTATCCATCGTCGTGTCCGCCACTGGTCTGGTGCCCCCACATTCCATCGTAGCCTTAGCACACGGGGACTTCACAAAAACACTTATGCACAACTCCAGAGGGCTATGGTACTCAATACAACACGCATAGCAAAGAAATTCATAAACACAAAAGTAAATTCACAGAGAAGTGAAAATAAGTTAAAAGAAATATTGTTCAAATTTCAGAGAGGAAAAGAAGCACAAAAATAATTTAAATAAAAAAATAATGATAACCCAAACCAATTCGGAAAAACCAATACTTGGAACTGGATTTCGTATTTTTTTTTTGATAAATTTGTGAACAATAAGAAATTTTTTTTTAATTTTTTAAAATAATTAAAAGAAAAACCAACGATTATCATCCTTAAACCAACCACTGCTGTTGACGAGTGGCTTCATTGGAAAGCAACTAAATTCCATGGATTTTTATGATTTAATAAAAAACGGAATGGCTTTCAATTACAACATTCAAACGAAACGGACACTTATCTTAGGTGATTTTTTTTTCCAATGTAAGCCCTAACAAATTAGCTGTTAATCAAAGCAAACCAGACTCCTTGCTCCTGTTGTAAAATCATGTAAGTTTTTGCTTTAAGTTTCTTGCTCTTTCTTCTAACTTCGTTGATTGTTTTAGGAAGATTTTTTTTTTCCATCGGGCAAACAGGCCTTATTGTATTCAACAGTCGAGGATATCATCTACCAAATGCAATTTTTGGTCCAGAAAATGAAAATCACATAAAAGTCAAATTTCCTCATTAGGGATTGTGTCTGTATCAGTTTTTGAAAAGAGAAAATTATTTGAAATTTCATCTTAGCTTTCTTTTAGTAATTCATTTGTGGATATTTTGTCACCTCTTTTATTTTTCCTTCTCGTGATGCCTGGATTAGTCTATTTTCTAATTTTGCTAATTGTTAGTTAATCTCTAAATCAGATATTGTAATTACGGCCACCTATTATTTTTGTTTAACAATTAATTACTACTCCGTCGGGCGCAATATGTTTCGGAACACAGTCGGACGCATTGAGCCTGGGAGATACTGCTTGATTTACCAACCTTTTCTACATATATAAACCTTTTTTATTACAAAAAACAATTGTTAACTAAAAAAAGTTAACTGTTATTATTAAACACCCACACGTTATAAAACGTCCGTTGCCGTTATCGATATGATTAGGAATAGTTAAAGGAGTTTAAACACTCCATCGGGCGCAAATGATCTGCTAGGCACACTTTGCCCCGCCCCCTCTAAACGTCGTTCCATCCTACAAGCTCCCCCTAACAGTGGCAAGGTCAGTTAGGGATTTTTTTTCTTCATTTCCGGTTGTAAACGTTCAATTAGTTTCTGTGGAATTTTTAATTCATTGATAAATTTCAGTATTTCTTGAAGAATTTATTAAAGTAAAATATTATAATTCCTAATTATATTCCTTTTATGTAAATCATGTTGTTCCATAAAAGATGCCGAGTTGGTTTTTCGAAAGATTTTCATTAGTTTTGCTAAATGTAATTTTTGATTTGGTTTAGTCTAATTTTCTTTCTCTTCTTTCAGTTCGTTTCTAAGATGAAGGTTTGTCTTCTAGTGATGGTTTCTGTGTTTCTTCGTGAGGCGGTGACTTTTGAAATCAACGTCGACATGAGTAAGTTCAACCAATTCATTGAAAGACAGGATTTTTTCTTTTGTTTCGATTTCTCTTTGTTTATTGGAACAAAACTTATTTTGTACTTTTTGAAAAACTATTTACATAACAAAACTTTTGTAAAAAGATATTTTTATCTATAAAATATTAAAATAATTGTGTTTTTTTTAATGTAAATGTGCAAACTGAAGAAGGAATTCAGTTAGAATCCAGCGATGCCTACAACTGAACGCTACGAATCCATAACAGTTGTATCAGAATTAGTGGAAACGAAAATAGTGGAATCACTTCACTAGGTTTTAATGATTTTTCCCTTTCTCCCCTCTTAGAATTTTTTCCACTTGTGTTAATTATTTATTAACAATAAATAATTTAAACAACATTAATTATTTATTATTACTTATTTGTTACTTTTCATAATTAAACATCTTTTAAAAATATTTTTTCCACTTCTGAAGTTTTCCTGTAATATTACTATTATTTATTACTATTTCTTTCTCCATAAGTAATGGATACTTTGGTTATTGCTCACTTTTATTTATTTTTTTTTCTTGTATTCCATCTGCTTTCTTTACTGTTTTTTTTTATTGCTGCAATATTGAAGTTTTAAATTACATAAAGAACTTTTGTTTTGATACATAATTTCAGATTTTCTTTTTTTTTATTAATTTTAGTCTTTTTTTTTCCTTTAGTAAATAAGGAAAAAAAATCCTGTTTAATTTCAATATTTTGTTTACATCTTTAATTTACTTTTATTACTTGTTTTTACCCAAATATTAACAGTGTAATTATTAATGAATCGCAAAGTGTAGGTTAATTAACATTTTTATTTTCTCTGAATAAGGATACGAAAGTGTATTTAATTTTTAAGTATAGTTTTAAAGTGTATTCCGTAGTAGAACAATAGTTACTCTTAAATAATTAATATTTTTATCATTTCATTTGAAACAGTTCGATTCTTGGAAGCATTTATGAGTGAACTCCAGAAATATTCAAGTTATTTTTGTTTCTTTTTTTTCTATCAATATTCATTTTTGTTTTTGATTCATTTATTCGTAGTTTATTCTCTTGAGTCTTTATTTAGGAATTTATTCTACAGTATTATTATTTTTTTTAGTATTTTTGAATGAATATCTTTGGCACAGATGTTGTGAGCATAAAAATAACAATTTATCATGGCGTTATTACATTTAAATACAGTGTCCGATCTAGAAATTTTCCAGGGGAGGGGGTAGAAAAAGTCCGATTCATCATCGTCGTATTTGGAATTTTACATGATGAATAAATGGTTCATTTAGGACAAAAAGTCGGCAACCTTTCTTTTTTCTAAAATCCTTTTTACTTTCAAAAGTTTAATAATATTCAGTTACCAAGAGTGACAAAAACAAAAACAAGTTAACATTAGATGAACTAATGAAATTAAAAATAATAAAGATTTATGTCAGGAGCCGCAGTTCAATAGACTCTGATCGAAGGGTTTTAGAGGGAAAGAGATGCCGTTATTCTTTTCACGAAATTAGCGGTTTTTCTTATTGTTATTTCTCTTCTATCCTGTGATGGGTCTTAAATAGTCTTAATAGTTATGGAACGATGAAAGTAAACTTCAACGTTGATCAGTAAAAACATTACAAAATCATGATAATTGACTTGTATAAAGCTCCATTCAGTAACTTTTCTGTTTCTTGTAACTAATTACTTTTCATCTACTTTATTTATACACCGATTTAACCTAAATGTTATTAATTATAGATAGGCATAGCAAATAAACATACATTGTCTGATCAAAAGTATCCGGGCATTAACAGGCATAAAAAGCCCGAGGTTTTACAATGCTATTGACAGTAGACCGGGGTCGTCAGTGACTTGTGATATTATCATAGGATTCCTTCTTAGCAAATCAGTTCGGGAACTTTCTTCGCTCCTGCAGCTGCTTTGATCAACAGTTGTTGTCGTAAATTGAAGACATTTAGGAGCAGCAACGTTACAGTCCCGTACTGATCAAACACACAAAATCACAGGGCGATACTGTTTGGTAATGAAGCGCATGATGAGAAAAACTCGACTATACTCTGTTGTTCTGTGAATCGCTACCGAGAAATGCCTTTGCATTCGACACCTGCACCATAACTGTTAGTCGAGAGCCTAAGATCAGCAAAAGCAACTGAAATGTAAAACTCGCGGCCATTGGAGCTGGGGAAGTGGAAATCTTTGAAGTGATGATGACCAATGCCATGAGAAGCTTTTACACCACTTCTGTGTTATACAATGTAGTGAAGGATGAACATGGCCTGTTTTTCATGGTTCCCACTGAGTTATATAAAAATATGGAGGAAATTGCAGTCAAATTAGTTAGAAACCTGAGATGATATATTTTGGCAGATTGTAGTTTAGATTGTTGTTTTTTCTAACTTCAGAAAACAATTGGATTTTCTAAATTACAGAAAAATCAGATTAGCAAGTTAATGTTTTTTAGATAGAAATTTGGCATTAGGAGTTTTGAGAATTTCTCTAATTTACTCCGTAAAATTTGTCTTATTCATTGTACATTAGTGTTTGTGAAATACGCAACACCATGAAGAAATCACTTGAAACATATAGGATTTGCAAAGCAGGGTATATTTTGTAAAGGATTAGTACTGCAGAGTGAGTGCGCATTGCAGCGCCCTTTTATAATCGCTGTCCACGATGCACTGCTTGTCTGGTTCCTATACAATCCTCCTATCAATTTGTCTATCAATTTATACCACCTATCAATTGTTGTGGCAGATGGTGTAAATAGAGGATTGTATAGGAACCAGACAAGTAGTGCATCGTGGACAGCGATTGTAAAAGTAAACTCATATTTGCAAAACCCTGAAGGAACCATCAGAATGGAAGGGCATTTATTAGACACATTACTAATAGTAATAAAAATTAAGAGTTTAATGTGCATATTTTTTTTAAATATATACAATTGAGCCTATACACCTTTAAAAACATATTTACTAATAAAATGATATATACAATAGCGAAGCTTTCGACACCACGTTTATGGGAGTCGTTGTCGACTAATGATACAAGTTTCTGTTGTAAATTAAATACATTTTTAAAACTTTAAAACTTTTGATAGGAGTATTATTGAGGAACTTTATTGGTATTTTCCATGGATTGGCTGTTCATCCAATTGATTCTAACTGCTTTGAATCCTGTCATCGTCTACTTTACGTCCCATAGGCGCCAACACCGTCTGCTTCCTATATTCTTAGAATTCCTTACTCTGCCGCCAGTTTTCTTACTTTGCCTCGCATTCTTCCTGCTTCTTTTTTTTTCTCTTGAACGGAATCTGAAATTCTCAATGTAACATCTGATAACTTTAAAAAATCTTCAAACGACTTCTTATCAATACATGAAAAACCCAAACACACATCATCTTCTAATAACTTCAATATTTCAGATTTTTTCACCAAAAACTTTCATCAGGAACATTACACAAATAAGAGGACAAACCAACTTTTCCTTCTTTATAAACGAACAAAATTTTGAATAAATAATCATGAACATGAACAATCAACATGAACATGAACATGAAAAATGCAAACTTTAAAAATGTTACACAATAATAACAGATAATCACTTTAATAAACAATGATAACCACTACATGACCATAATAACAGACAATCGTAAAAAATAATGACACTTACAAGGAGGGGTCACAGCTTGTATCTCTTCAATTGTCGTGCCCTTTTGGGAGATGATAGTACTCATAAAGTACTTCAAAAATATACCCGGTTTTAGGGTCCAACACTCAAGCGTTTTGGAGATATTTGATGATTTTTAGAGTGCTTCTGGTTTTTGGCGTGTCTGCCAATCGAAACAGGAAGTGCAGCGATTGCTCAATCGATTAAGAGGCTTCCCTATAGAACTCGAGGTTGCAGGTTCGCGTGAGTTACCTGACGAAACTTTTTTTTTTTTTTTAAACCTTTTTTTTTTCCTTTTTTTAATCCATGTCTTATACGCTAAACAGTTTCTTTTCTTTTTTTTTAATTTTCTTCCTTTTTTTAAATTTTGTTTTTGCTTCTGCTTTTTTATTTCTTTTTCGTGTTTTTTCTAGTAGGCAGAAATAAAAATAAAATTAAAAATATATAAATCTATTAACTTTTATAATTTAAGCTACTTTCAGTTTAGAAAAATAAAATCTGCATATCAATATATATATTTTTTTTCTTGTATTCTTCTTTTCCAGTAACAACAAGACTGTCCTCTTTTTTTTCTTTTTTATTGTTTTTAAAATTGGAAGTAATTGAAGAAAGACAGAAAAATTGTTAGCTTACTATTTGAAATTTACAGTTCATACAAATAATTTTTTGAAGCGGAATAAATTAATAAGTATTTATTTTATGATTCAAAATTAAAAAGGCTTCAATTGTAAATTTTAAAATGTAAAATAATAATTTAAATAATACGTCACAAGGAGCCTCGTCAATAAAACCCCCCCGAACCGTTAGGGACAGTCTCGAAACACGCACGCACAGACGAAATGAACTCAACCCACGGCATTGAGGCCTGGAACCGGCGAAGCAAGAAGACAACCGTGACAATTCGCAATAAATGGTGTCAGAAAAAAATTATGTTTTGTTTGTTTTTACGATAAATACCATAATCAACAATGTTTAAAATCAGTGTAATAATGTATCAAATATGTTGATAATGCAAAGAATCATTGGTGCAGGCCTGATTTAGGAGAGGCAAGGTGAATCGCCATTCCGGACGGCATGTTTAGTGAGGGACAGCAATTTTTTTTTTTTTTTTAATTTTAACACAGAAGCCTGGGAAGTAATGATGTCAAAGATAGGTGTTTGAAAATACCAAGGACTGCGATACAAAAGACAGAAGGGAGGGCTAAAAGGAATGGATACATAAAAATATATCCTCTCAAAACATATCCTTGATCTGGAAAACACAATTCTTAAAGAAAAAAATTAATTCAGAAGATTATGTTATGAATCATATTTCACAATCAAATGCGATTCATTTAATCAATCCGTCCCAATACCAGAAAATACTTTATTCCTCAAAACCATTCCAGAATCGCAACCCCAACCAACTATTCCCATAATTATATAATTTCCCTTCACTTCAACCATTGACAAGTTGTTTACTAATAGCTTCCCAACCATGGAAATCCCCCCTTTATTACAACCCATTACACAACCTCAAGGCCATAAGCTCACCCATTTCCCCCCCCCCTTTCCTCCTTCAGTAAAATCCAAACTTCAAAATAAGGTCAACTTTCAATTTCTTCCAAATACTTCCCCTCATCCAACACAGCCCGAAGCTCACCTTAAGCTCCTAACCCAATGAAGCTAATTGGAAGTTTTCCTCTCAAATTTTATTGGTCCATCTATTTGTTCTGTTCCTCTCGCAAATTATTATATTTCTAAAAAGATGTAAACTTTTGTTAGTCTCACGAAAAACAATCAGTGTTCGAAACTGTTATAATTATATGTTAATCTCTCAATTACAAAGTGTGCTACCTTACTTTTATGCATTAATTCCATCCCATGTTAAATGAAAATTTTAAAAGGAATAGATACTGAAAGGAATTATGTTAGAGATGCAATAATGTTGTACCGAAAGAAAACAGCCGGGACGGAAACACAAGGAGGATGGGTGGTTTATGGGTGGTTTATTCGAAAAGGCGCCTGTTGAATAAGACAGACAAGTAATAATGATATAAAAATTATTTGTATGAACTGTAAATTTCAAATAGTAAGCTTACAATTTTTCTGTCTTTCTTCAATTACTTCCAATTTTAATAACAATAAAAAAGAAAAAAAAGAGGACAGTCTTGTTGTTACTGGAAAAGAAGAATACAAGAAAAAAAAATATATATATTGATATGCAGATTTTATTTTTCTAAACTGAAAGTAGCTTAAATTATAAAAGTTAATAGATTTATATATTTTTAATTTCATTTTTATTTCTGCCTACTAGAAAAAACATGAAAAAGAAATAAAAAAAGCAGAAGCAAAAACAAAATTAAAAAAAAGGAAGAAAATTTAAAAAAAAGAAAAAAAAAAGAAAAGAAACTGTTTAGCATATAAGACAAGGATTAAAAAAAAAAAAAAGGTTTTTAAAAAAAAAAAAAAAATTCGTCTGGTTTTTCCCGCGAATCTGCAACCTCGAGTTCTATAGGGAAGCCTCTTAATCGATTGAGCCATCGCTGCACTTCCTGTTTCGATTGGCAGACACGAAGCCTTTATGCGTGAAAACCGGAAGCACTCTAAAAATCATCAAATATCTCCAAAACGCTTGAGTGTTGGACCCTAAAACCGGGTATATTTTTGAAGTACTTTATGAGTACTATCATCTCCCAAAAGGACATGACAATTGAAGAGATACAAGCTGTGACCCCTCCTTTAAATAATTGTTAATTTCAAAATTAAAACTTCGTCTCAGCCAGTTCGTAATTCTTTCAATTTCTAAGCAAGGTCATCAAAGGGACCCTTGGGACTGAGGTCTTAACCGAAAAGAAAATTGTATGAATTATTCTATGACTTCTCGACTTTTTTTTAAAATAATGAATCTAAATTCTATATAAACTACTTTTATGCTTTAACCGTCTTCGTAGAGCTTTTCTGCATTACTAAGTTTTTATAGAGTGAATTTTTTCTAAACTTTTGTCTATAGCTGGAAGAAGTAGATGTTAAATTAATTTGTTCTTAAAATAATGCTAATAACTGTGCGTTTAAAGGGAGAAACAGGAAATTGTCAGGTGTTTTAGCGATATTTCTTGGCTAAGAATCTATGATTTTGACTGAAACGTGGAAAGGGGGAGGAGCCCGTTACTGCCTTTGGTATCTGACCCCTGAATTTCATGTGGGGGCCTATAAGTAAGTCTACTAGTTCCAAACTTTTTTCGCTTGTACATTGTAACGACCACTTAGCTAATATAATTCCCTCTAAGTCATTCTAATTTGGGAAATTTACTCACGAATCTAATTATCTTCACGAGCCTAACAGAGTTCGTTCTTTCTTCCTCAATAACACGAAGTAAAAAACAAACAAATAAAAACAGTTTTATCAAGGTTAAATATTAACGTGCTATATTAAAATTAACACATTGCCAACTATATTAGCATATAATTTTTGTTGATTTCTTTCTGTGCTAATATAGTTGGCAATGTGTTAAAAACAGTTTTAATTGAAAAGGTTTAACTTAAGCAAGGCTAATTTCGAATGGTTGACTCTCATTCACAGGCGATGGACACTGAGAGTTTACTTATAGAAATAGATATAAAAGAGATATAATATTTATTGTTTCCAGACGGTTACAATGGCGGGAGAAAGGCTGCTTAGTTTAATTCTATCTTGAATTAAATTCTTTAATTAGAATTAAAGTCAGTGAATTCTTACTTGAATTCTAAAAAAAAAACCAACGAAATTCATTTCAATTAATCATATGAATTATTTTTTGTTTTGTTTTTATTTTTTAGTTGCTGCTGACAGAATGAGGAGGGAAGCTGGCTACGAACCCGATGAATTTGAAGCTTATATGAATCGATATTTTTGTGAGGCTAAATGCCTCGATAATTATAAAGAACCAGGCGTTCAAATCACCAGTCGCTACAATTCGAAAACAATGTTATGTCATTGTTCAAAGACTCCGTGACTTAATACTGTACTTTTTTTAAAAACAAACGTTTCATGAAATTTATTTCATTTTTATTCACAAATACTGGTAAACATAGATCAACAGAATAAATAAAGTGCTTAGAATAATTCACTGCATGAATTAAAGTAAAACAATGTAGGAAAGTATCAGAGAATGAAGTCCTTTTTCGACTGCAATTGTAGTTTTAGGTGCACCTCCAAACGCGCATGCTCAGGACGTCAGTTAGTCGTGAGGACTGTCACTAGCGTGGATGTATTTCACAAGGAAAGTTAAGAACCAAAACAAATTTCAAACAATATTATTTTTTTTCCCCAAATTGCAAAAAAAAAATACAAACTTCATTTCACCATGATAGAAATCATTATAAGTGAATAAAAAAGATAAAAAAATCGAAGTATGAATGCAAACTGGATTAGTACAAATATAATCCGGATAATAATGCACTGGTATTTATCAGCATCACTTTAATAAAATTACGACATTAATTCATTTTTAAGTAAAAACCGGTAGTAAGTTAAAAATTTAGTACTTTCAATTGATGTTTTCAATTATTAGTTGGGATTATACACAACTAATTTCATTTCAATTAATTATGCAGCTGTAAACTGAACTATTCTAATATTGGAAGAAGTTAAAAATAAAGATGAAAAGAGGAAAACATTTCTGATTCTAAATCCAAATCAATAATGAATGTGAATTTAGAAAAAAATGAATCTACAGCCCTTTGATAACAAATGTATAAATTGTTAGTTTAATTATAGAATTATTGTATTTAAAACAATTTAGTTGTTTTACGTAAAACAATAATTAATAAATGTTCTCTTAGAATAAGTTGAATCAATCGAATAACTGCAATAAATTATCAGAAAGTGATTTTAATTATAGATGAAGAAAAGTACAATATCTTCAGAAACCAACATAAGCCTAAAGAGTAGCACTATATTAAGTTCAATATATAAATCACCAGTTGGGTTCGTTAAGTGGATTCCTTTTACACTGTGTTCGTCATATATTGTTTCTTATATTAATAACCCTTGAGCTTCCTTCGCCATATTCTTTAAAAATAATTCAATCTAGAAAACAAGCCAATATAATATTGTGCTAAAGCATAAATTTTATGGCGACTCATAATAAAAAATTTTTAAAATAATAATAAAAAAAACGAAGTACATTAATGAAAGGAAAAAATAAAAAGAACATTAGAAAAACAAGCAAAAAAATCCACTCGGACAAAGAAAAAAAAACCTCAGAGAAAAAGAATTTGAACCGACAACATTCGAGTCTGAGAACTTACCGTTCACGCTATAGCTGACAACTGAAATAAGATGTTGGCATTTCTAACATTTAAAGTAATAGCGGAAATCCAATGAAAACAATGCCAAATATCTCAAACATGGGGGGAGGGGGGGAGGGCCCTGGCCCCTGAAAATACACTATTCCTATACTTTTTCGGCCTCTGAACTCGATGGTGAAGCCCGTTTGTCGATCCGACCTACCGTTCGGGAGTTGTTATGGGATGGATAGGACAAACATAATAGCTACCGAGTTTGGTCGCTATCACCATAACTCCCAAATGGGGCGCTAACAAGAGGTTAGCTCCGCCGCCATTACTATCGAATCTTTTTTTCTAACTAAACTTTTTCTAATCAAAAAGTCTGTTGTGCAACAAAAAAAAAAAAAAAAATACTGCAATCACCAATTCTGTAACTGTTGTCTTTCTTTCCAATGTTCATAATAAAACATTACTTTGTTTTCGATGTTTTTCAAATACATTCCAAAATAAATTCACCCAATCGCATTTATTAAAAAAAATTTCCGAATTATTAGGTAAGTGGAAAAATGTTTTTTTTTTTTTTTTTCTCAAATTGTCGATTTATTTTCATAATCTACAAAATACAATTCATTAAAATATTTGCTTTCTATCACCTTCTGTCATCTCCAGGAAAAATTTCGGAGGAAGAAAAAAAAAACATCGGTTTGAAAAGAATGAAATCATCAAATAAACTCTTCTTAAGCCATTATAAATAATTCTTTCAATAATAACTTTTTTAAAGCTCCATTACATCAATCATGGCGATATTTCGTCACCAGCTCCACTTTGTCAAGTCTTTTCTTAAGAAATTCCTAGGAAGAGAGAATATCTCCCTCTTTCCCAATTTCTAATCTACATATATAAAAATGAATGTATCTTTCTTTCTTTCTTTCTTTCTTTCTTTGTCTGTCCTTTATACACTCTTAGGCCCTTTGACCTATCTAGACCAAACTTTGCAGAATTACTCTTTAGGACCCTGCGCAAAAGATAGGCTACCTTCAACTCGGACCCACCCCCCAAAAGGGGTTGAAAAGAGGTAAAAGCCCTGAAAAATCCAATATCCACCTGGTGGTTAAAATAAGAACTACACATATATTGTGTAAAGTGAAAAATTCGCTCTCCTATGGGGGGCAGGGACACCACACTTGGGTGGGAGGAAGCCAACACAAAGGCTGAAGTGTCCCACCCCCGACCGATACCGGGACCTTATATTTAGGGCCCCTTCTCGGGCCCCCCAAGTCAATTGCAAAAAGGGAAAACTTCACTCTCCTACGGGGGCAGGGACACCACACTTGGTGGGGGGATGGCGACACAAGGGCCTAAGTGTCCCACCCCCGATCGACACCGGGACCTTATATTTAGCGCCCCTTCTCGGGGCCCCTAAGTCAACTGGAAAAAGAGAAAAATTCGCTCTCCTATGGGGGACAGGTCAACCACACTTGGGTGGGGATGGCGACACAAGGGCCTAAGTGTCCCACCCCCGATCGACACTGGGACCTTATATTTACGGCCCCTTCTCACGAGCCCTTTCTGTCTTTGAGTGGCATTGCAACGCATGCCGGGTACAGCTAGTCAATAATAAAATACAAACAAGAATTTCAAAAAGGGAAATATCTCAACAAATAAAGACGTGAAATTAATCATGTTCACCTCTCAAGTCCAAATCATTTTTTTTTATTTGTTGAGATGTTTCACGTTTTTGGAATTCTTGTTTGTATTTTAATATTGATTAGAAATTGGGAAAGAGGGAGATATTCTCTCTTCCTAAAGTTTTTTTAAGAAAAGGTTTGACAAAGTGGAGCCGATGACGAAATATCGCCATGATTGATGTAATGGAGTTTTAAAGAAGTTATTATGAAAAGAATGAAATCATTGATTAATTTTCATATCTCATCTCGCAAGAGCCGAGCATCTAGAGTTCTACATCGACTGATATTCCCAAGGAGCCAAGTCAGGTGAATATGCCGCGTGCGGCAGAACTTCTCCGTCCAAATGAAAAGATTACATCGCTAAGTTTTAAGAGTAGGGGAAGGTGTTGTACCTTTGACCGATTTTACCTTTGACCACCCTTGATTGTGATGTCATCTATGAGCATACTTTAAAAGCTTTTCTGTTTAATGTGTAATATTCCCACTATTTGCGACTTTAAACCTTCAGTAGCAGTTAGATCTTTGACTTGCAAGGAGTGAAAAATGTTTTTATAATTCCATCACCGAAAAGTAAGTATTTTGCAAGTGCATGTTTCTTTAATAACATTGTTTGTTTTCTTTTGATTATTATTTTAACAATAATGAGTAAAACATCTATGCCTATAGATTCATTGTTAGGACTTTTAATGTGACTGGATTAACCAAAAAATTGTAGCATGGCGTGAAACGTAAGTTCGACTGATGTTGTACCTTTGATCACAGCAGGGTGCTGTTGTTCCTCTGACCAGGTCAAAGGTACAACATTACTTAATAATATGTAAATGTTTTTACTTACAGTCATTTTAGCAATATGTAAGATGGAAATTTAAATATTTTTGCCAAATTTTTATTTTATCAAATCAAAGAAAGTAAACAATCGATTGTTTGATGTTGAATATTCATCAGGGGAAAGTGTTTTCGATCTTTCAGATAAATGCCATGAGTTGGAGAAGGAATTAAACTTTGAAAAAGAAGATTTAGTTGAAGAAAGTTATGTCCTTGTCAAGCTGACAAAAAAAAAAAAAAAAAAAAACCAACCAAGAAATACTTTGTGGCCCAAATAAAGGAAGCAGCATATGATTATTTTAAGTTAAATATTTGAAAAAACTACCGAAGATGGCAAAATTCATCCAAGAAAAAAACCAGCTCTACGACGTAGAACTACAAGATATTGTGGCCAGGCTACCAAATCCAACCATAGCTGGCGGCACAGCCAGCTCGACTAAAAGAATGTCTTATCTTTTGGAGTTGATTTTTCATTGTATAATGTAGAGTAAACGGGCAGAAGTAGGCTACTTAAGCCATTAGAATGTATTACATGTTTTATTATTCTACTTTGAATTGCATATATTTGCCAAATGTATACATTTCTGAATAAAAATGTTAATTAAATAACTGTTTGTCAGTTTCTACTACCACCTGGTCAAAGGTACAACACGTAGTTGTACCTTTGACCACAGGGTATATTTTTTTTGTAAAATAAAAATAAAATACTTATACTCAAAATATAATATATAAAACACATGCAGTTGATGTCAAGATGCGTGAAGATCACATGTATCCATTCAGGTACGGATTTACTTGAGTACAAAAAATTAGAAAATTCATTTAGTGAAAACTGGTCAAAGGTACAACACCTTCCCTAATATGTGGCTCAGCAAAGTTGTGCAGCAAAGATAACTTTCTATCTTTCTTGTTCAATAAATGTTTTTTTTTTTGCTCAATTTCGTTGGACAAATGATTTAATTGACCACTATTGCTCTCGGCAGTGACTTTTTCATCTGGTTGGAGTAGCTCATAAAATAGCAGATCTTCATGTCCCATTAGATACACAAAAAGGTCTTTTTTAATAGTCATTCGGTCTCTGATCTCAAAATCACAGGCTTTAAACGTCGAACCAATATCTGCAATTATTGTGAGTCACATCTTTACCAAGAATAGAAAAAATTGATTCCATGATTTGGGTGCAGTTGAAATAAGGGAATGCAGTAGCAAATATACAACATTTCATGGCTCATGTTTTAGTACTGTACTGTATTTTGTGAAGTTATGTTTATCGCTAAATTCTGACATACACTGACTGCTCAATTGAACTTGTGGTATGGAACAGACGCTTTATTATCCACTTTCAATTGAGCAGCCAGTGTATGATGTTTCAAAGATTTTGATGGCAACCCTTTAAACATGCAAGAGGGGCAATTTATTTGAAAAAGGACTTTTGCATGCACCTAATATTTTAAACGATCGAGTCCGTTAAAATATAAAATAAGATCCTTTATCCTATACTTTAAATAGTCTGTAAGCCAAATATGAAATAAATATAATATAATAAATATCTTAATGTTAAGTGACCTTATCTTTAGACAAATGAAACTGCTTCTATACAAATAATAGAGCAAAATATATATCCATACAGATATACAAATCTACTTACGAACAAACAAAATGCCCGAGGGAGTGAATGTAGTGGGGTTCGCTGACGATGTTGCATTGGTTGTAATCGAGAAACACCTGGAAGTTGTCACCTTAACATCGAATGTGGCTGTTGCCAGGATCCGTCAGTAGCTCTCAACGGTTGGATTTCAACTAGCAGATCACAAGAGGGAGGCGGTTCTTGTGACCAGCAGGAACGCGAGGGAGATCGTCACCCTCAGTGTGGGTGATCATGACATTCTGTCGCAGCCTTCTCTCAGGTATCTGGGTGTTCAGATTGATGCAAGGCTTCGGTTCGATGAACACCTTCGAATCGTGAGTGAAAAATTTGCACGAGTGGTCAACGCCTTGGCTAGGATCATGCCGAACGTCGGAGGACCTCGGCGGAGCCGACGAAGACTCCTGTCCAGTGTGGCTATCTCTACCATGCTCTACGCGGCTCCGATCTGGTTCCATGCCATGGAGACCAAATCATATGTATGACAAATGACCTCGGTTCACCGGAAATGCGCTCTACGGGTCGCTTGTGCATTTCGCACAGTTTCATATGACGGCATGTGCGTCATAGCAGGGATGCCGTCTATCAATCTTTTGGCGAGCGAGAGAAGCGCGATACGCAGTGATATGAGGGAACGTCTTGACGCTCACCGACCCAAAATCATGAGGGCTGTGAAGAGCAAGACAACGGTCAGATGGCAGAGACGATGGGATTCATCGACCAGTGGAAGATGGACTCATAATCCTATACCTAATATTGCAACATGGATGGAAAGAAAGCACGGTGAGGTGGATCACTAACTGACTCAGCTACTGAGTGGCCATAGTTGTTTTCTAGCTTACCAGAGGCGCTTCGGAATTGTCGACAGTGCGTCATGTCCGACTTGCCAGTTCTTGGACGAGGATATGGAGCATGTCTTGTTTGTCTGCCCACGCTTCCACGAAGATACAAATGAGCTGGAGAAATCCCTTCGACTGCGTGTGACTGCAGAGAACATCGTTGGCTTGATGACTATCTCCCAGGCTAATTGGACGGCAGTGGCTGACTATGCTGCCAATACGGAAACTTCGTATGGCAGAGAAAACCAGACGTGATCAGTTGCGGAATTATATCTGAGACGGACTTTTAGTCATTCTGCCCTATGCGATGTAGTACCTGACGGTGGTTCCGTGTAGGGTGTTTTGGGAGTCGGACATAGGATTTTAGTAGGAGTCTTTTATAACTGAGTCTCACATTATCAATTCCTGTTCGTGAATGGTATGCGTAAATGCAATTCCCCCGTCCTACCAACAAACAGAAGAACTTACAGACTTCGTGTATAATTCATAAAGACGCATAGATATCTGTAGATAGGTATGTCTATTTGTATCTACAACGGTCTATCTGTTTGTATTTTTATATGTATGTCTCTCAGTGTGATAGGTATTTGTATCCATATCTATGGATCTTTAAAAAGATACTTTCATACGTTGGAATAGAACAAAATGAGGTAGATGCTGTCCATAAGAGATTGGATTTAGCCAAAATCAAAGCGAACCCTACCTGATATATTATTATCAAATATATATATATATATATATATATATATATATATATATATATATATATATATATATATATATATATTGTCC
>JAFIDM010000179.1:2225340-2262904 GCA_023159025.1 Thereuonema tuberculata
ATTGTCCGGCCACTTTATTAGGTACAGTCCTGCTGTGCGCACAAATGCTGTGTCTCAGAACAACTCTTCAAGATGTAAGAGAGGGAATAAGTATGGGATAAATATATGATGTGAGGGTGGGAGTAAGGTTGGGATAAATGTAAGGGTAGGAGTATCATATGTAAGTTAGTAAAGTTAAGATGTGGGATTGAGACTGAGTATGAGGATAAACACAGGTTACAGGTGTATAGGGGAGATGGGATCAAGTTACACGATTGTGGCGTAAGTAATATTTGAATGAAGGATAATTAGGGAGATAGAGATATGAAGGGTGAAGATAATTATGAGGGATGTGAGTAGTGTTTTGAATGTCGGCTTAAGTATGGAGGGCAGGGATAAATTATGGGCTTTAGATGTAGCTCGAGGTGGACAGTATGATTAGAGTATAATGATAGGATTAACTATTGAATAGGAATGCAGTTAGGATTAGGATTTTTTTTATAAAAGTAAGATATGAAGATATAGATTGATTATGTGGTTGCGGGGGTGGGGGTGGGTGTTGAGGATAGACATTTCGTCAATTTAAAGTACACGTAGATTATAGAATATAACGTGAATGAACGTAGTAAAAATAAATATAGATATAGTAGATTGTACCGAAAGGGTAGAGCACAGTCATAGGAACCAATGTAGGGGTAGATAACTTATGTATCTATATTATTATTATTATTATTGTTTTGAAAAAGTTTCAATTCATGGGTTTCCCCAGCTAAGACAATAGGGCGGGTCAGGACCAAAACATATTGCCAAGTGTAAAAAAAAAAAAATGTGGAAGAATAGTTAGGGATGTGTGGTTGTGTCCATAAATTTCCTAACTATGTGTGTTATATTCAGTATCACAACCTTCTGCAGTTGTGCATACGTGTTTTTGTGAAGTCCTAGTGTGCTGAGGCTGTGGTGCAATGTGTGAGGCACCAGACCAGTGGCGGACAGGACGATAGGTTTAACATGTACTCGGTCCTGCCTCCACTGCTTCTGGAGCTCGTGTGCTAATTCGGTGTATTTACTGATCTTGTCTGCATGAGTTTTCTGCATGTTCTTGCTAACAGGCACTGCAATATCAATGAGATAGGTCTGTTTGTTGACCTTATCAACAAGTGTGATGTCAGGTCTGTTGTGATGTATGGTTTTGTCTGTGTGAATGGGGTTATAATGGCTGTCTCTATCCTATAAGATGAGTCCCTAACTATGTAACAGTGTAGAAGTCACGCATAAGATCCTGGTTCATCTGCGATGACCATCGGATGCGCTGGCGTGGTTTCCCAGTCTTGGTGGTCGCCTGCTGTGACACAGACGAAACACTTCCGACTGTTCGGGCTGAATGGTGTTGCCCGGGCATTGTGGTAGCCATACTACAGGATGGGGTGCCACTTTCTCCACCACCACCTGCGGGAGACTGTAGTATATTTTTCGAACGGAGACCTCTGCCTAACCCCTGAACGCGGGTGTCTTTAACCTCCACCACACCCAATGCAGCATGATCTATATTAAAACAAGATCTCATCATAGATGGTTGGACCCTTTAGCCCACTGGTCGGCAACCCGCGACCCGCGAAGCGTTTTGGTGCGGCCCGCGAGGCGCCTTAAGATTTTCCTTTTTTTTTTTTTTGTTGTTAAAATAAGATTTTCATTTTTGGCCCAAGTGCGGCCCGCAGTAATCCCCACATAAATTATTTCGCCCTCTTACAACAAAAGGTTGCCGACCCCTGCTTTAGCCTATTAATTAATTAATTAATATTATTATTATTCTTATACATGTGTTTATCTCAGACAAAGTCCGGAAGCCTTGTAGGCGGAGAAATTCATCTCAAGCCATCTGTTGTAGAAACCTGCGGGTGATATGGCATGTTTGTAATAATATACTTTTCTGGATATTTTTGACAAGATTTTGTTGCAGTCCAAATTTTTCTAAATTATCAATAAAATTCTTTGAAACAATTCCGGTCGCCGATATCACCAATGGTACTGT
This sequence comes from Thereuonema tuberculata, assembly GCA_023159025.1. Lineage (NCBI taxonomy): Eukaryota > Metazoa > Arthropoda > Chilopoda > Scutigeromorpha > Scutigeridae > Thereuonema > Thereuonema tuberculata. The sequence continues at coordinate 2,227,349 of JAFIDM010000179.1, forward strand.
TTGAATTCGTTGCTGCTTCCATATTCGCTGTATTTCAATCGCCAGATTTTCATATTTTGTACATTTTTCAATTTCAGTTTTGGAAATGTTTTGGGACATTATTATTATTATTATTATCATTATTATTATTATATTCTGAAATTAAACAAAAAAAAAATACCATTTTATAATAGTTGAAATATTTAAATAAAATATCATTCTTAAATTCTAATTTACTATTATTTTATCCATATTATTATTTTTAAGCATTTTTAAGCAGAACATTAGTTTTTTGGAAGAAAAAAACATTTACAAGTTTTTTCTTTGAGGATTTTTTTCCTGCAAAATAAGCAACAATCTTTAGAGAACCCGCCATTAATAGATCCACAAATGTTACTTCCGAATTAAGAATTCATGGGATAATTTAATAGATTAATCAGAAAGCCATCAACATTGAGGAAATTCTGAGAAAATAAAATTAAATCAATTAAAACATGCTTTCAAGTGAATACTGCTTTCAAAATAACCATCGTCTGCGATGATACCAACTTGAGAACGTTTTCATTTTCAGCGCCGAATTTTTTTTTTTGGTGGCCGTTTTCTTAAAAATCCTTCAAACTTTTTGCTGTATCTTTGTGGAAAGTATATATTTAATGTTGATTTATTGAATTATAAAGTTAAAATGTTGTTTTTAATGTAGAGGATTGTCATATTGCCAACTCAACTATTTTTATTATAATATATTCATTCCAATACAACAATGCTCATCACTGTACAAGATATGCAATGCGATTCATCCATATACTGAATATATGTGTATTAAGATTCAGCTTCTATTCTAATCGCTATTTACAGTACAAAGACACTACGAAGAGTAGATTTCTTTCCTTCTTAATCACTGGGGTTAATAAATTCCTTATGATTATATTATTTTTATATCGACGATGACTGGCAGAGGCGGGACTTCATTCTCGGCGTCTCTAAATACATCTTACCACTGATAATCCAACATAGGTCTGGTTTGTTTGTCGAGACAGGAATCCTGGACCAATTGTGTTCAGCGAATCTCACAAATCCTGCTTTTCTCTTGCAGCAGATGATCATATCCTTGAATGGAGAAGATGTGGTGATCACTTCAAACTGGCTGAAAGTAGTCGAGAGACAAAGACCATCACGCCTGGGATTATAGTCTAGGGAGCAATGTCTTTCTAAGACAACCAATATACCCTAGTTTTGCTCTTTTTTTTGGCCCTTTCAGTGTTTGCTTTTGGCTGAAATTTGCCCCTTTCTCTGAGGCGTCGATGTATGGTGATAAATGTTTTGATGTGAGGTATCTGGGAAATGATTTTGATAGAGCCAACATACTTTACATCCATTTCAGTGAGCCAGTCCATACGTCAAATTTATGTCTTCCATTTCAGAAAAGAATACAAAGTTAGTACTTACACAACTACGTACGAAACAGCTAAAGAAATCAACTTTTTTTTTCTTTTTAATAATACATTTCAAGTAAATTCACAAGAAACTTTGTGAAACTTCCCTCGCGTAATAAAATATTACGTTTAATTGTGAGATGTTGAAGATCTTTTATTACATTGTTCACTTTCCGCGGCATCGAAAGGTTCCTATGTTCATTATCGATATTAATATAAAATGATGCATTTCCGATCTTAGATTAATTGGACATTTTTTTACTGATTTCTCTTTGTAGATTCTCTGACTCACGTTTGTCGGTACCTTTATGTATAGAAAAGTCGATTAAGCTCCATTTTATCTGCAGTATTTTTAGAATATTAATTACCCTTAGGTAACAGTTCCGTTATTATTCTCCATTTAATTACATATTCATTATCTCTTTATCAACTTTTTGAAACTCCTCATTCTTTGAAATAATTTGTTTTTATAGTAAATTGGGGTTTCACTAACGATAATTTGGGTTGAAAAAAACCAATTCCGAAATTTAAGTTAAAAACAATATTCATTAATTCACAACCCAATGTACAAAGCAACTGATTTACAGTACTGCAATACTGACAGGAATTGTCGGAAATCTGCAAGCGTGGCTACAGATTCATGCTGACACTGCCATGTCCTATTATAGCAGACATATTGTAAAGGAAATTAACAGCTGTATACGACACTGGGTGGTCAACCATTGTAATTCTAAAGTTTTCACTCAAAAAAACATTGATATAAAGTATCCTAGCATATTCACAATTAATTTTTATGTATTTTCGGAATGTTACTAATGTTCTCTGTCAGCCATGTTTTGTCATTCGATTTTCTTATTGAAACTAAACATTACAGCTGTAAATTGTAGAGGAAAAATCGGTGACAAGAAATTCTGATTACTTTTTTGATTTCAGAATCTCAAAATAAATAAAAAAACAGCCATTATTTTCATGTGACAAAAATGGCTGTCTAACAGTACAAACACTCGAGAGAAGATTTCAAGCCACGCCACTCCTGATTGTCTGTTGCTTCATCAAAATTGATTGTTGTCAAACATTTGTTATTCATAAACTTTTCTGTCACGAACACAGAAGGATCTTGTAAATTTTATTTTGGAATGTTCAAAACTATAAATTTGTCATGAGTGTAAGTATTGACATCTCTTTTAGAATAACATTAGAAAATGATTATCTTTACATTCATATTTAAAAAAAAAGGCTGTAAAACTAAAACAAAATAAGAACGTTCAAAGAAGAAAAGAAACAAAAAGTTAGATCATTCCGATGTGCATTCGATCGATTTCTGTTCTATTTTAAGATTTAATCAAACATATTCGAGTGGGGGTTGAACCCCCCTCTCCCCCTTGTTAGGAAACGCAACGGGCCTTAACTCCCGTTAACCCAAGATCCTGCAAAGGCCTATCAGTGAGATACTTACCTTTAACCAATTATATTAATTTATTTTGATTATTTCAAATTAAGAAATAAAGACGAATAGAAAATTCTGTCACGGATTTTGAAATTATATAAAGAAGATTTATTGAAATAGTGTTAAAAGGTTTTGACGATCGCGATAATTTCTTTGAATTATTAGTTTTTGGATTAATAAAAGGGAAATAAAGAAATAACTTGAATTAATAAAAAAATAAATACACATTAAAATCAGATTAATGAAGGTGGTCCATGTTAAGACTAAGTTAATGAAACTAATTAAAATTCTAATCAATACAGTCAAAGCTGAAACAAAATCCTCATAATAAGCCCATCCTCATGATTCCAAAAATTCTAAATATAAAATAAACCTAAAACTAAGTTTCTGTATTTTTAGTCAGATGATCAGTTGGGGGAGTTTTTGTTCTTCCTTCGATATTAGAAAGTTAACTTGTTTTATCTAAGTCCTTCCCATCCAAACATTGTCAGTTGATGGCAACTGGAACAAGTGCACCTTAGTTGTTCAAAGGCCTAATCATGTGTCTTAACTGAGGAAAGAACATTCCTTTTTATTCAACAAAATTCTTGCATCATTTCTTGTTAAATTAGTTTGTTTCGTGATCGGACATTTTCAAGTGAATATAATGATAAACAAAGCTTTTTATAACATTAAGTTTTACTTCCTTATAAACACTATGAGATATAAATAGCTTTTTTTAGAAAAAGATTCCTAATTATTAGCGGGATATTTACATTTTATCAAAGTTTCCAAAAGAAATTTGAAATTTCACAACAGAAAACATGAATTTTGAATCCTAAAGAGGAATCGATTTGAAAATAAATTTTGCTTCGCAGAAAAACTTCTAAAATTGTGACAAAGATAGTTGTTGGATGCTTAACTCTAATTTGAATCTGGAGCAGAAAATTTAGAAGAAAGAATTTTTTTTTTAAACTTAGCTTAACGTAAACTACTCACTCAAAATAACGAAACATTTCTAGTTTAAAATACTGAGAATAAATAATGCTGTATTATTAAAACATTTTAAAAAAACGATGAGAAGTTTTTGAAAGTAATATTACAATTGACGTTTCTCTTCGATCAGCAATCATAAATGCTTTATATTCGTAAAACATTTAGATGAAATTTCAAAACACGTGCGTCTTTAGATATTGGTTAATCGAAGAGAGAGTGAGTTACTACTAATCTAAATAACCCATTGAAGAAGCAAATGTTAGATTGATTCTGGTATATTAGGTTGAGCGCCCTTCTCTTGTCGAAACTTGTGAAAATTAGAGATGATGTCATTGACTTCATTCATTAAAATGCAACCAATACTACTGATAGGGATCAAGAAATTATCATAATCCCTACAGTGGAATAATATCGACTGACTCTTGGACTGCAGAGATCCGGTCTATGGTATTCAAACAACAATAACAATACATTTCTTGAGAAACAAGTCATGTTGGATTAATATACAAAATGGCCGTCATAAAACTGACAAAACTCAAAGATCGAACAACCGGAATGGAACCAAATTTGGAGACTAATGAAGACATGGGAAGAAGAATTCCGCGAAACAAAGAAAAGTTGTTCCAAAAGTCGCGAATAGGGAGAAATGTGGCGCTGTTGTAGCCGAGGATTTGCGTATAACACAGGTAACAGCAATTCATTCAAATTCTCGTCTTCGTAGGCTACAACAGCGCCAGTAATTTGTGTATAAAGGGATGGGAAAACTTCAGAAAAACATTCCGATTACCAGTTGTGCTCAACTTGCGGCTTTCCTTACCTCAGCGAGCATTGAAGTTATTTTACCATCAGCAGTCCCACTTCAATATATCAGACTGTATGATTGCTCTGTCTTTGAGCTCTTGGACTTTTTAATCTGAGCTTGGTTTTGCAGCATTTTATGGTTGCATTCTTTTCATAAATGTGCGTGGTTTTAACTTTTGAACTTGTGAGTAAGGTTTTTAATTCTGTTTCTACTGCTTTTATGGTCGTATGTATTCAAGAACCTTGTGTTCAACGCAGTCGTTCCTTCTCTCTCGATTTTTCTCTCTATTATCCTTGGCATAATAATAGGCCAAGATCTCTTTTTGCTGTAAATAAGAAACACTACGGGGTCCTGTTGCTTACCCAGTTTTCATCTCGGGATTGTGTAGCCCTGACTCTTCCTTTTACTTGTAACCAGCTGATGCTGATTAACGTTTGTGCTCACAAAAATGATAATCTTCAGACCAATCTTAACATGTTGAAGGACATTCTTAGTGGCAAATTCAATGCCCGCAGCTCTGCTTGGGGTGATATCTTTACCCATCCTCGTGGTGGGGTTCTCTAGGACTGGATTGTTTCCAATTGGCTACTATTCTTAATTCCGTTCCGTGTCACGCCACCTTCCATTCTAATAATGACCAAAGTTAGATCTCACAATCAACAGAGATTTTGGGGGATTTGCTGCACTCGTATCAAAGGCAACTGAATTGTACTGTTAAATCTTTCCTGAAAGCTATTTCTCGTTCTTGTTGCTAATGATTCTCCTTTTATTCTGAGTGATGTTACTTCTATTTGGATCCAAGCGACCTCAAGATTTAGACATTAGTGCCCTATTTCCAGTGAGGATTATGAACCTTCCCTATCAGCAAACAGCTACGTCCTTATTATTAAAAAGCTCGATCCTTTCACTGATCTTAGCTGCTCTTGCATCTTCACAGTTGGCTCCAAATCACATAATGCAGTCGGAAACGTCTGTGATGTGGAGGGTAAGTTCATGGACATCGAGAAAGGCAAATTAAACAATCATGTTTCTATTTTTCAAGCCGAGTTATTTTCTTTGCCCTTCGCTGGGGACTTAATTTTTGGGGAAGTAGTTCCAACTCCTCCTCCTATTATTTCTGAATCTGTCTGTCCTTATGGTCGTATCTCTTTGCTCTGTGGATTATGTTGAAGCAATGATTGCTCATAGTTTTCTGGCTAAAGCGGCTGTTAATGGAAATAATACACTGCTTTTTTGGGCCAAAGTGCATTCCTGGGAACGGAACTGTTCATCTTCCTGATATTGATCTTCATTTACCTATTTCTCGTTCTTTCGCTATTGAACTATAGTGATACCTGGCAATTTGAATGGAAGACCTATTTTCAATTTTGTTTCTTGTTAGCAATAACCATTTTGTAAGTAATTTTCGTATGAATCTGCTTTTAACCAATCACGGGCAATGATAAAATCCATAGATCATAGTTTATTATAAAACTTGTTTATTACTCTATATTCTAACTCTATATTCTAACTGCAATATTTAAATATTGCAGTTAAAATATGGAGTTGTTTTGTAATAATCACGAGCATTTTAATGCCTACTTTCACAGTTTTAACTTGTTTCACACTCCTTTGCTCTCTTATGGAAAGGGAGACCGCTTTCCATATGTTATGGCACTGCACAGCTCCTTTCAGAGTTTATGCACGCGTTTCTTTCAATCGGCCAGGCAAGGCGTCTTCTCCTTTTTTGCTGGGATTCTTATATTTTAAAAGCATGTCATGTTCTTAATACTATTGCTATGATGATCCTCGAGGACGAATAATCACATGATTTTTGTTTTGTCATTCTGATGACCTTCCTGATGTAATATGGTTTGAGAGATTTCCTCTCTCTCCCATTTAGTCAACGGATAGGGTAGGGCCTGCTCCATAAATTGGGTCCGTGGAGCTGTTGGGGCGGGCCTCTGCCGACCGGATCATTCCTATCCTTTGGGATAGCCTGTAACACTAACTTTTGGTTCGATACTATCCTTTCTGATATTATTATTTAAATATGGTGTTAAAGGAATTTGTTTTGATAATGTCTCAGGATGTTTACACTTTTTTCTTAAATAATTTCGATAAACTTAATAAACTTTATTTTTTTGAAACTTAATCTTTGGTTCATTAGGTTTTTGTTTTTAATTTTGCATCACTTCTGTTAATAATGCTTCAACTTTTTTCCTTGTTGTTTTTGTGAAATTTGTTTTGATACTTTTGATTAATTTTGAAATATGTTCCACGATGCTTGCTTATTTACTTTTTGTTTTTAATTTAATATCTGTATCATTTGATACATTCTTATTTTGTGTTAATTCCTTTGATTACTTATTGTTACTTTTGAATTTTACATAATATTGTTACAATTATTCCCGAGGGAGAAGGACCGTTCGATTTCCGCGTTTCCAACATACACTCACATTAGGGGAGGAAGGTTAACCCAGATACTTTTACTTTCGTCCCGTGTTAGTTTCCACCACATGTGAAGACTTTTGGAACTTTTTTATGACCACGACCTAATCCTTTTCCATGGGTGACTGGATCTAAACTTATCCGAAATCCAACGCAGCAGCTGCTCTTCCGTGTTGAGAACCCGTCAGAACCTGCGTAAAAATCTACAATCAGTTGACGCATTGAAATCGATGAATTTGAAGAAACAGGATCGCTAGCAGTTCGGCCTGACACTGGAGGGAAACCAGTGCCAGAACAGACAATTACAGACGTTGCAACTGCGATCGTCGACGGCGAGAGAGAACCCATGATGATAGTAGCAGTGCCCGTGGAGTAGCGCCACAACTGGATTTGCGTATGCAAAGATATGGAGGAAAGTTATCCACTTCTATCCATTTACAGCTACTCGGAACACAAGGATTACGGTAGGAGACTGTCATTTGCTCTCACGTCTCTTGCCAGAAGGTCACGATGCTTGGCCTTGGAGAATTCTGTAAGGACATGAGACCCAGTTTTATCTGGATGGGACCATCATCACCCAAAATTGTCGAATTTGGGCATTGAGCTACAGATGGCTTTGAGTAGTGTCAGTTTAACCATATAGTACTGACTAAGCTATTTTTTTTACAAAACATATGTAATTAAATACATTTAAAACCAGTTTTCTTAAAAGGTCATTCGTCTAAACCAATAATAAAGAAGGTTCACAACAAAACGGAATAAAAAAAATAGGAAGAAAAAGAAAATCAATTTCAGTAGAAACTAAGGAGAATTCTAAGTCACGTAAAATACGTAAAAATAAAATAAAAAGAAAGTGAAATTCATTCTTAAAATAAATAGTTGAATCGATAGAATCGTTTAGGTGCCTGATCATATGAAAGGACAGAAAATAAAAAGAGGAATTTTCACTGCAGAGAGGAATAAATGTCTCCTTTGATTTAATTGGACTTCATTTTATAAGTGTAGACTCAGTGGTAATCTTAGAAAGTACTTCTTTTTATCATATTTTCAAGGAGGTTTGGAATAACAGACATTTGCAAGTGACCAATGTTGATTTACAAGTATTTGAATGAGGCTTCATTTCTTGATAATTCTTAAATTTTTAGAGATGTCATAAACTATCTTTTTGAGCATAAAGATTTTAAGAAAGGGCGTAAGAAAAAGTGTTACCTTAAGTATTTAAAGGACTGAACATCTTTCCATAGAGATTTATTTTTAATGATACAGAAGTTTTTATTGTAAAGTAATGTGTTCCGTTGATAGAAGAACAGGAAGACCAATTTTTGTCTGTTCTGTCAGATCGTTTTCATCTAAATTCAAGATTCAAGATAGAGAATCAAAATTTTTTCGTCGCATTTGGGATTTCGTCAGCAAATAAAAGGGTTCCGTCGTCTGTATAGAAAACGTATTTGTAAGCAGATAAAGTTATAAAAAAATCGTTTATAAATGACGAGAGACATCCTTGTGATAAGTCTCTTTGAATAAGTTATTAAATCGCATCCCTGTTAGAAAAGGATCTCTTAGTATTGAAATGAGCTATTTTTTGTTTGTAAAATATCAGCATAAATTGACTGAAAGCCTCCTGGACGTTGAATGTCCAAATGTTTTGAGATCCTGCTATTGACTTCCTCTCGATCAGTCCACGATATTTCTGCATTTCACGAACCCTCGCTGTTATTGAGCATCTTTTTCAGAGAATTTGGATTAGGTTCTCCATTATTTTTTTGAAAAGCTATTAACCCTGGAGATTCTTCTGATTGACCACAAGGAACGATTTTAACAAGCTTGAATAAAACGCTGTGAGATTTGGAAGTACTGTATATTTCTATGATAGAGAAACTTAAATTTCATTTGTGTTATGTTGCTTTAAGTTTAGATGAGAATTATTTAACTGAATATTTAGTAAGAAATGGTTATATATAAAAGTGAAGGTCTGTTTGACTATTCCAATTCCTTTCCCCCTTCTAATGTTAGCGGCGCTGTGCAGTAGAAGCCTGACACTGATTTAAATAACTTATTAGTTGCTTAACAACTTTCGTTTTGAAATTAATGAATGGACACAAAAGAGAATTAAATTAAGGAAATTAATGGAAATTCATTTATAATGGATGGCTAGATTTTAAAAAAAAATACTTTTTTGATATCGAACTGAATCTATTTATCATATTTAGTTCATCATTCAATTTGGAGAATTAAATAAATAGAACTTTCGATAATTATTATTTGCATCTTTTGTTTCCGAAGCTGATAATAGTAAAACGCCTCCAGTGGATCAACTTTTGTTTACGAGTCAACAGTTTTCATCCAATGCGTTTCGATGCCTTTCAGCGTCGTCACAAATTATATTGAAATGATGAGAAACACATTCAGCCTCAAATGTTGATACCATTGGTTTTCATTGTTTACTGATACTAAAGATTTTTGTCTATGGATTTTAACTTTTATGCTTTCGTTAATTATTATAAACTTATAAAATAGCAACTCACGTTTTGTATATTATTATATCAGTTGGGGAATTTGATAGAAGGCATAAGTTCATGAATGTCTTCTGAGGAAAGACGATTATTTGTTTAAAGACAAGTGAGACTTGGTCTGGAAAAGATGTCAGTAAATTTAAATATATATTAGAAGTAGCTGTACCCGGTATGCGTTGCAATGCCACTCAAAGAAAGAAAGTGTTTGTTTTAATTCTGTTTATTGAAGTGCTTTCGGATATACAATATTTTTTTTGTTTTTCCATCTGGTGCATACACGAGTGCATACACGAATCGGTGCCTACACGAGTAATATTTAAATATATATTAGAAGTAGCTGTATCTGATATGCGTTGCAATGCCACTCAAAGAAAGAAAGTGTTTATGTTTTAATTCTGTTTATTGAATTGCTTTCGGATATACAATATTTTTTTTGTTTTTCCATCTGGTGCATACACGAGTGCATACACGAGTTGGTGCATACACGAGTGCATACACGAGTCGGTGCCTACACGAGTAATATTTAAATATATATTAGAAGTAGCTGTATCTGGTATGCGTTGCAATGCCACTCAAAGAAAGAAAGTGTTTATGTTTTAATTCTGTTTATTGAAGTGCTTTCGGATATACAATATTTTTTTTGTTTTTCCATCTGGTGCATACACGAGTGCCTACACGAGTAATATTTAAATATATATTAGAAGTAACTGTATCTGGTATGCGTTGCAATGCAACTCAAAGAGAGAAAGTGTTTATGTTTTAATTCTGTTTATTGAAGTGCTTTCGGATATGCAATATTTTTTTTGTTTTTCCATCTGGTGCATACACGAGTGCATACACGAGTTGGTACCTACACGAGTAATATTTAAATATATATTAGAAGTAGCTGCACCTGGTATGGGTTTCAATGCCACTCAAAGAAAGAAAGTGTTTATGTTTTAATTCTGTTTATTGAAGTGCTTTTGGATACATAATATTTTTTTGTTTTTCCGTCTGGTGCATACACGAGTAAATCAAAAGGCTTTCCGACGCGTGAGCAGGCCTGTGTGTGAAGTATGGATTTTTCCAAATTTAGTCCACACACTTGTAGCGATTGACCCTATGCTTTGTTGATGGTCATTGTAAATGCGAGTAGCACCGGAAACTGCAAACGTTGAAACCGGAAATACACTCAGTTGTTGAAACGACTCAAGCACCAGATAAAATGGTTCTACTAATTCAGAAACCTTCGCGGGCGTGCGCACAACAACTCACCAAAGTTTCATCGATATCTGATGAATGGTATAGGAACGCATACGGGACAAATATTCCTTTTAATATATTAAGATAAAGAATTAAACAAGAGCTATTAATTTTAACTTATTATTCTCAATTCATGTAAAGTTTATTTATACCAGAATAGATTTCATTATTTTACTTGATCTGCTTTCTTTTATTCCTTATTAAATAAAACTCTGTTAATATAATTCATTGAGGAGGAAAATATTACTAAGGAAATAATCAAATTCAAAGTCAACTATTTTCCGAACTAAGTCATAAGTAAACGATTAAATCCTGAAATCTTTACTACGAAATACAACTGAAATAATAACAAGATTTAGATCAATTAACTAATGTTATTAACAAAAGATTTATTTATAATTACAATTACCTACTTACATGCCAAATTTGAAGTCGCTAATAATTATAGTTACGGAAATAAGACAACTTTAAAGCGAAAATATAAATCCTCTTTATTCCCTATCCCGTGGGAATTTCGAAAAATGCGGCCTTATTCCTTGTCTACATCATAAAGGGAAGCTCTGTGCAACATTTCAGCTTTCTAAGTCCAAGGGTTTGGGCTGGGCTTTGATGAGTCAGTGAATGAGTGAGTGAGTCAGGACTTTTCTTTTTGTATAGGTAGATAAAAAAAAAATTACATTGAATTACATTCAAATGAAGATGGAAGGTAACGATTACGAAAGGAATATTGTTGTTCTTTATGGTTAATTATAAACTTCGATTCACCTAAGCTTTATTTGGAATTCTCAATAATAATATAATTGCAATTTTAGAATTATTGGTTGTTTTATTAATCACTGAATGCATTAATAATTGCCTGTTGGAAAGCAAGAATTGTTAATGTGTCACTTCTTATTTCAGTGGAGAAAGGGTTCTTTTACAAGATCTCTCTATGTATGAAACTATTATCTAACAATTATTTACTAAGAAAGTACGAAATTACATAAAAGCATTGCCAGTAGTGGCCGGCCATTTAAGTCCCCTTCCTCTCGACTACCCCCACTCCGTTTGCAAATGGAAGAATATATTGTTCAATGAACACTTCAGTGGCATAAGATTTGAAACAAGCTGCGAACTTGTTATATCGATTTGACATTTTCCTCATTATTTATAGATTCCAACAATTTTGAGGATTTGTGGTGCGAGGACCTGTTGTCTGTATCCTGACATTGTTTTCATAGTTTTGATAAAATATTCTTGACACAGGTCGTATCAAGACACAGGTCGTATCAGCGTGAATTATTCTATATTCATTCGATCAGTACAAAATAAAGCAAAGATTCAGGATTTTTTTTTTCTTTTGTCTTTTTTAAGTATTTTCTAACGATGATTAGAATAATGGAAAAATGGACAGCACATGTATTTATCTGACTCGCAATTTAACAACAGTGTAAATTGATCCAACCGTACATATGAAGGCTAAATATTAAAATTTTTATCAATATGTAAAGAAAGTTGGATCTGGCCTTTATTACTTCTATTTTGTCGGTTTTTCTAACCTATCTTTTATTTAAAACCTCTTTTCCATAGATTCATCAAAATGATTTGTCACGAAATGAAAAAAGATTGTGAATTTCTAAAAACTGAATTTTTTTTTAATGGTGAATTATAAAATTCTTGGTCCAGGAGAGCAAAGAATCGTACTTATGCTAATTTCACGTCTGTTTCTTTCTACAGGGTCTTAGATCGTATTATTATTATTTTTTTTTTCATGTTTTTCTTTAATCAAAATTTTTCCATTTATAATTTGATTCTATTCGTATTTTTGGTCTTCTAATAAAAAGAATTAATAAACTTCAATAATTATTTGGTAAAATACTTTTTTTTTGGTAGAATGTTTTTCTTGTTCTGAAATTAATGAAAAATTGTTTTAAAGTCGATAATTTTCTGTTTTTCCCTAAAACTAGGCTCATTTTGAATCTGGCATTTTCACAATTTCTCCACCATATGGAGTCTCCAAAATTGATGCTAAATCTGGTTCCTTTGTGATAAATACTGGCACAGGAGACACGAAAGTTATCACTGGGCAAGGAATATATACGATTTATACTGGCTCAGGTAAAGCAACCATTAACACTGGACCAGGAGTAAATATGATTAAGACAGGCTATGGTTTGACGACTATTAACACAGGGTCTGGCTACTCAGCAATCACCACAGGAACTGGCCAATGTATTATAAACACAGGTTCAGATTTGGGTACAACTAAAATTACTCTTGGAAGTGGACTAACAATCATAGATGGCAAGCGATATTTTGGATGTACAGGACTGAATTTAGTTTCGGACAACAACTCTTCGAAGCAGGTAAGTGAATTAACAAAAGATAACTTCCTGATAAATATAAATAATTCATAAAACCTCTTCTTCCTTAACCACATCATTTAATTCTCAATATTTCAATTCCTTTAGCAGGAATCTTCATCACGGAGACTACAGAAAAATGTAGAGAAACTAACATTTTCTCTAACATTTAAAAAACAGAATTCTAATCATAAACAATCATGGTACAAACTTTCTTGAATAACAATCATAGCCTTTCCTTAACAACAAAATACATTTATACAACATATAGCAAACACAGACTTTCTTTAACAACAAAATAAATTCATACTACATATAACAAAATAAATTCATCTTAAAACAATCCCAAAAATCAATAACCTTTACTAAATTCATATAGAAAACAATTTATTTCAATTCCAATTTTTGTTTCAAAATTTTATTATTCTTTATAATTTTTTCAAAAAAACTGAATGAAATTGGATTCATTTTAAGTGCTTTAATTTTGTTAATACAATCTGTCAGATTGATAAAACCCGATTCCAAAATGAATCTTTCTGATTCATCTTGGGATATATATATAATATCAATAATTGGATCCGGATTATGTGCCGAATTTATTGAGTGAAATGCCCAATCTGACAGCTCTGGATGATTGTCTCTACAAGCATTAGTATGCTCCGTTAACCGTTCCTTAAATGATCTTCCAGAACTTCCAATATATAACCCCCCACAGTCTCTACATTTCAATGTATAAATTACTCCCATTTTGTGCAATTTGTTGATTTTTTCTTGCCTTCTTTTTTTTGAATAATAAGTTTCCCTTATAAAATACTATTTTAATTTTGTTTTCTTCCAAAACATTTTTTACATACCTATCAATTTCAAAACCAATAGGAAGCAATTAATTTGTAATTTGTGACTTTATTACTGCTTAAATTCTCTACTTTCTTGATTTTCCTTGTGCGAAAAAATCTATCAATACATGATTTAACAAAACTTCTTGGATAGCCATTCATTTCCAATTTTTCGTTCAGACTATTAATTTTCCCTTTCCACAAACTTTTGTCCTCAGTGTAAGTAGTTATCCTTTTCAAATTATTGAAAACTATCTCTTTCTTAGTGGATATCCTATGATTTGACTCAAAATTTAACATATGCTTACATTGGTAAGGCTTTTGGTAATATTCATAACTGATTGTACTATTACTGTTGATTAATAATGTGTCTAGGAAAGGTAACTTCCCATCTTTTTCTTCCTGATAAGTGAATTTTAAATTAGGTTCTACAGAATTTACAAAATTGAAAAAAAGTTTAAATTGCCGATCAGTACCCTCCCACAGAATCAAAATATCATCTACGTATCTAAAATATTGAAACTTAGCTTTTGTCCATCTTAAGATTGACTTGTTTTCAATCCAATTTAAATAAATATTGCAAATTACTCCTGAAATTGGGCACCCCATTGGGAAACCTTTCTTTTGTGCGTATAATTTATCCCCAAATTTAAAATTTAAAATTCCTGCTAAAGGAATTGAATTATTGAGAATTAAATGATGTGGTTAAGGAAGAAGAGGTTATTATGAATTATTTATATTTATAAGGAAGATGAATTTTGGATTTTCATTATAAAAGATAACTTCGTTTAGAAATGGTCTCACTAATTGAAAATGAGAATCTATCAATAAAAAAAAACATGATTTTCTTCTGCCCACTTCTCCACTGAAACGATAAGAACCAAATACGACTAAGGAGGCAAATGGTAGGTATATTATTCAGGAAGGCAACAATTTGAGTTTCATTGACGTGGGTGCATCGCACGCCCCGGGACGGCCCCAGACATCCCGGGTCTCCGTGACGTGCTCGCTGGTTTTGAGAAAGAGGTGGCGGATGATGAGAAAATGATCTGAAAATCCACTTTTATCCGGTTGTCGGTATGAAATTAAAGAAAATGCATTTTATTAAATGATTAAGAAAATGTGGAGATATAGAATACAAATGAAGTTATTACTCTGGGACACTTTTAGATCTCTGGTTATATGCCATTATATATGGGTTACTACAAAAGAAGTAGACGCTTTCAATGTTTATAAAACAAAAACTACCTGTGATATCGACATACATTTTGCTTTATTAGGTTGAGAAAATGTGAAGTTTCGATAGGACACATTGTTGATACTGCTGCGCATATTGTTGCGCAGGCGGAAGCATAATATCTAAGATGGCTGCCAATGCTGTGCAAAAGTCCTATTGTGTGCTTGAATTAGCCAGAATCTCCGTTCGTGTTGTCTAACGACATTTTCAAACACGTTTAGGAAAGCCACCACCTACTAGCCAATCAATCTAGAATTGATACAAGAAATTTTAAATGACAGGTTGTTTATGCAAAGGCAAAAGTCCTGCGAAACCCCGTGTGGCAGAAAAAAAAAACTGGACAATGTTCTTTTGTTTACCAACGAAGTCCGCGAAAATCAACAAGGGCAATTTTGGAACCAAATTCCACAATAAACTGTATCTCCACTTCACGTAGATTAACAAAGTTAATTACAGTATCTACGTGAAGGGGAGATTTCTGCATTGAAATGGAACAACATAATGAACATGAAGATGGCTACCGAGCGGATAATTTTCAGTGACGTGTCAACTTGTGAATGGCAAAGAGAATAAGCAGAACGTTCCAATAGAGGGAGCGGAAAGGAGGAGGGCGTTTGTGCGGGATTCTTCAAAAGTGAATGTGTTTTATGCTGTATCCGGAAAAAAGTTTATGGTCCTTTCTTCTTTGTAGAAAAAACAGTAACAGGAGCTACTTATGTCGATATGCTAATCAATTGGTTGATGAGTCAACTGAAAAGGACGAGAATAACTTCATATTTGGACAGGACGGAACGCCGCCTCACTGGCACATGTTTGTTAGCGCTTATCTAGACAACACTGGATTGGTCAGGCAACAAACAACAACTGCGCTCTCACTCTGAGGGATTTGGGAAAGACAGGGTTTTTGTTCCCTCCCTTTCTAAGGATTTAGATGAGTTGAAACGACGCATCATGGGAGTTGTGACTAGTGTCGACGCAGATATGTTACACAAGGTTCAGGAGGAACTAGACTGTCGTTTTGATGTTTGCCGTTTGATAAAGGGAGCACATATTGAACATTTGTGAGTCCCAAAGTAAACTAGAATAATTACTTTAAAAAAAGTCTAAACTAATTCCTGTAAATTAATAGTTTTGGATTACTAAAAATTTGAAAGAGATACTTTCAAATTTTTAGTAATTTAAAAACTATGTTTCAATCTTGTATTAATAATGAATTGTCCTTTTTAAGTTTGTTGAATTTTAAAATTTATAATTATTAAGTAATAATTAGACTACCAATAATTATTTTTATTATTCTAAATATTTAGAATTTAAGTTATTATAATCAAATTGTTGGTATTACAATTTCGAATCTAATTATTAATTTGATGTCCTCCGATCTTTCTATCTGACTCCTAATCGATAGGAAACTGTCGCATAATTCGAAATATGGTAAAAATTGTTTATTGGATCAATTTTGAATAATTCTTCCAGTAATTAACTGATTTCTAAACTTCAATAAAGAAGAACAATGAAATTTTATATAAACCTCAATTATCGTAAATTCAATACATCAATAGCGTATCGCCTTCCCGTGGTTCTCTAGGCGCACATATAAAGGGAAATGAAAGAGAGAAAGAAAGTGCAGGAATTAAGGAGAAGGTGGAAGGCTCAAAAGTAAAACGAAATGCTGGGCCCATTTAGCATCTCGTTAGAGAAGCAAATAAATTAAAAGCGAAGAATTAAGAAACTAAAATACATGAGCCTGTCGGATGTCGGGCAAAGAGGTCGGAAGGGAAGGAGACTGACGCAGTCGAACGAGGAGAGGAAGGGGGGACGTCGCCTATCGGTCTGGCCAAAACTGCAGGGAAAGGAGGAGGCAAACGGTAAAGCAGACCAAGGGAACAGAAAATGTGGTGGTTGAGAAAGGGAATTATTTGCGGCGGACTCCGCACCCCGATGCGTTGCTCTCAGGAGAGTCGGCAACTAAATAATGTAATTAATGTAATTCTCGGGAAGAAGATTTAGATAATTGTAAGGAGAATGGAATTCCTTCGAATACAAATAGAATTGGTCGTTTGAACAGATACTAAAGAAACATTGAGAATTCACGACAGCTGCCGCTATGCATAAACAAAAATATGCAATGTCAGTTCGAATGACAGAAGAGTTCACCGGGACTCCTTGTTGACCATTAGACTGTCCAATTCCCAATCAACACACTGAGGCATGGATTGTGACAGGAAGAGCAGTCTCCGGCTAGACCAGGCAGGCCAACCAGGATCGTTGATTGTCAGACCTCCTAGCTCGTTTCGAAAGCGGAGCAAAGAATACCATAAGGAAGAACTCTTCTGCACGGTTATTGGTCATTGGGTCTTCGAAGTTCACGGTGGTATATTCACTGATTAAACTATTTGCATAGCTCTCTAAATCTTGTCGTAGCACCTTTTGACTAGCGTCCTGGACACCAGCTCGCGATAACGATTTTTCACTACACTGGAGGGAAAGAACGGATGCGCATGCGCTGACATATCATATATAGATAGACAAACCACTGGCGGTTGCAACTCGTTGTTCAGATCCCTGCCAGCTTCCAGCAGAGTCGGACTGTGCAGCTTCGATTGTACTTTTCCTTATGGCCGCATTCGCAGATGCACTGTATATCCCTGTCCATTGTTAGTTATCCCCTTATAAGCATTGTCCCCTTGAATGTTGTCATAAAGGAGAGCAGCCAGACCCCTATCTGTCTATGTGCGCATATGTTTACACTTTCGCATGGCCATAAGACAGGAGAAAGAAAAGAGAGTGGCTTCAAAAGGAAGGGGGAGAGTGAGATGTAATAAACTTGAACGAAGAATCGAAATGACAGAGAAAGTGACGGAATTAATGGCTAATTGAAAGGCTTGTGAGAGAGGGACGACATCTGTGGAAGAGAATAATACAATAAGATGAAGGATGCTTAAAACCTATGTTTGGAAACATGAATAAGTCCCGAAAATATTTTTTTAAGATATTCATGCAAGAGCTACAGGACAACGTGACACCATACAAAATCACACGCTTACTCTACATGAATGATATTAAACTCAAACGCCACAAACAACGCACAACTTACTAATTTCCTTCCTTTCATCGACTTTGGCCATCTATGGACCACGGGCTAGCCCTACCTGACAACGTCACGGTGAAGCTAGGAAATTCCAGAAGGGGGACGAGATTCACAGCCCGTCCAGAATAACCCTGAAATAGTAAGTCCCAGGTGAAAAACAGACGAAACACAAGAAGAAAGAAACAGCCCTGCCAACGCCGGGATTTGAATCCGGGTTCCGACACATCGACCACACGACAGACCGCCGTCTAGACCGCTCGGCCATGCCGGATCGGCAATTTACTAATTTACTACAAGTCACAACACAGTTCACTAAAGACATTGGGATGGAATTTGGAATCGACAAATGCCGCAAGCTACATATAACACGCGGGAAGACTACGAATTTGGAGGGTTTTGAACTGGACCATGGGTTGGCCATCCAATCCATGGAAGAGGGAGAGACCTACAGGTACCTGGGCTTCAAGCAAGCGCGTCATTGACAACTCAAACATGAAAAACGCACTCAAGAAAACATATCGTGCTCGCGTTCACAACATCCTCAAAACACAACTCAGTGCCAGAAATAAAATTAAAGCCATCAACACTTTTGCCGTCCCCACACTAACATAATCGTTCGGCATAATTCCATGGACAAACACTGAACTCGAAGAACTACAACGCACAACACGCACTACATTCACGAAACATAATATGCACCATTCCAAGACAGCTACGGAAAGGATGACTCTTCCCCGCAAGGAGGGAGGCCGAGGACTCATCAATCTCATCACCTTACACGAAAAACAAGTACATACACTTAGGGAACACTTCCACCAAAGAGCACAACACTCCTCTCTCCACTCAGCTATTGTCAAGGCTGACACACACCTCACACCCCTGGACCTCGCAAACCCTTCTCTAACATTCACCACCACCGACATCCACACACTGCAGCTGCGTGAATCATGGGCTCGTAAGGAACTCCATGGGAGACATCGCCACGAACTCAGCCAGCCTCGTGTCGACATGGAAGCGTCGAACAGATGGCTGATGAGTGGTGAGCTGTTTGGGGAGACCGAAGGGTTCATGATCGCGATATAGGACCAAGTCATCCCCACACGCAACTACAAGAAACACACTCTACAAGACGCAAACACACACGACGACAGATGCAGGAAATGCCACACTACGCATGAGACGATCGACCACATAATATCAGGCTGTCCTATCTCATTGATATTGCAATGCCTATCAGCAAGAATATACAGAAAACTCACGCAGACAAGATCAGGAAATACACCGATCTAGCACACGAGCTCCAGAAGCAGTGAAGGCAGGATCGAGTACGTGTACCCATCGTTCTGTCTGCCACTGGTCTGGTGCCTCAGACATTGCACCACAGTCTCAGCACACTAGGACTTCACAAAAACACTTAGGCACAACTGCAGAAGGCTGTGGTACTCAACACAACACGCATAGTTAGGAAATTTATGGACACAACCACACATCCCTAATCATTCTTGCACATGTCTTTACACTTGGCAATATCTTCTTTGGTCCTTGACCCGCAGTATTGTTTTTGCTGGGGAAGCCCAAGTTTTGAAACATAATAATAATAATATCTCTGATCTGCGAAAATGTAGCTCGATGTTCAGACTGAAGGATTCTTTATTCCATGTACCTTTTTATTTTCTTCAATAAAATTTCTTTAATGGAAAATATTTTTCCTACAATGATATTATTGATATGTCTCAGGTTTTAATGTGGTAAAAAGATGTAAGAAAAATTTAATAATAAAATGCAGCATTTATTAGGAAATGTAAATATAAAGGTTTGTTTACTTACTAAATACAATTTTTAACTTATATAAGTGTTTTTAACAAATCTGAGTAGAAGAAGTCTTAGACAGAGACTTTTTTGCATTTATGGATCTATGAATTTATTATATTATATCTATAATTAAAGTATTCCTATTTAAAGCCTCAACTACTTAGAGAAATGTCACCAAAATTAGAAAATGATTATTCCAGGGATAGGGAGAATGATTCTGTGAAAATAAAAATTAGTACCAAAAACCTGCACTAGGGTAAAATATGGCAACAGGAAATGCGTGGCAAAATATCAACAAATGAAAAACAAAGCTACGATAAAATTTCAAAATTTTGATGTTTACTCTTTCCAGAATCTGAGAATAGAAATTGAACTAATGTGCTAAAGGAAATACTGTCAAACTCGCTCACAAGCATTGATTTTTAATGTAATTTCCGTTCTTCTGGACCAGAAATTCCTTTCTACCCCCAGTGTGCTCGACTACAGAATGCAGAATCTCTGAATGATTGTTCTGCAATATGCTGTGTTATGTTGTCTTTTAAGACGGAAGGTTAATCTTCGTTGGTCCACAAAATACCATAAGGTCAACAATCACACCGTGTGCGCGTGTGATGCAATGGGAAGTCACTAATGAGTTGTTCTTCAATAAAGTGATGTTGCAACATCTGCTGTATTGGTCGTGCAATATGAGGAGCAGCTCCTTCTTTCTTAAAAGTTGCTTCATCCAGGTATCCTCTTTGCTGCAGTTGAGAAATAACAAACTGCTCAACATACGTTGATGTCTATGTCCTGTAATGGAACAGGTGACTACTCTTGATTAGTAGGATTTCTCGAAAAAGAATGACTATAGGGGATGAAATTTGAAGTAACACCAGACGGTGACTCTCTGCGATTGCAGTGAGATTGAGCGAATAACATGTGGTGCCCATACAGGCAGTTTTGAGTGTTGTCACCCATCAATGATCAAAATGGATACCATCTCACCACAATGTTCCAAGACATCTTTCACTTCCATTCTGGCCAAAAATGTTAGTAAATGGCAGTCGTTTTTCAGAATCATCTCCTGGCAGCTACTGATGGAGGCTGATCTTGAATGAATAATAGCGAAGATGCTTCCACGCAGTGGAAAAAGACACATCCAATTCCCTGCATACTTCCAGCTACTTGCAGTTGTATTAACCACGGATTGGTCAATGCAACAGTTGGAACTTCCCCTGCTGCCTTTAACTGAAACACCCTTCCTTCCTCCTCTAGGATTACTTTTCAAGGATCCAGTTTCCTCAAATTTGCTAATTATCCTTTGAACTTCCACAGATAATAAAGGATTTTCTTACAGCATTGAAATTTATGCAGAGAGACTGATATCCTTTAAAGTAAAAGAACTTCTCAAGTAAAGCATTTACAGGCAGACTGAGGCGCATTTTTAACAGTGGACATACATATACACTTGCTATATTTACGCTGTGCCTTTACAGTTCTCTGATACTGAGAAAATGAAAAGTTTCTACTCCACCTGTATTATTTTGGAAATAAATTTCAGATTGATTCAGTTTCTGTATCAGTTTTTGAAAAGCGCAATAGAAATTTGAAATTTCATTCTTATCTTTGCTTTAAAAAAGTAACGAAGTTGAACACAGTTGAAAATACTCTTATTAAAACGGTATCACTTTAATGCGTCAGATTAAAAAAATACGAATTTTAGCCTGAGGAAGGTTAATACCCGCGACATGTTCGCATTTTGGAATCATTAAAATGAGAGTGTTTTAATACGAGTATTTTCGACTGTGTTTCTATTCCTTATTTATTTATATTTTTTACAGAGTTTAGCTTTGCTTTAAGCTTTTCAGTTGGTGATACTTTGTCATTCAGTTCTACAACATCCATATTTCACTCAATTCACAGATATTAGAATTAATTTTTTTTTTCACGGAATCAATTCTTTCCATGACTGGATCAGGCTAGTTCCTAAGTTTGCTAGCATTCCACTTATTAAGGGGTGAAGCTACAGATACTTTAATTACGTCCATCTTGCATTTTTAGTTTATACATAACTTCACTTAGGTATTTTTTCCAACTGAATCCAAATGACGAAAACTTTTTAATTTTTCAATAAACTAACTTAATATTTTATTTAAGATCATATAATCTTCTGAAGTATCTTATTTTTTGTTTGTTTAGCTTCTTTGATGATATTTTTTTCTTCTAGTTCTATTGCTCTGATATGACTTACTCGAATGGCCGCTTTTTCCTCAATGGACAGGAAGTGAAAGAAAATGAAGTTGAAAATAACTCATCTAACTGTTTTGGAAGAACAGTCATCATTGGAAAAGGATCTTTGGAAGATTATAAAAAGAAGGTGGAAGGAACATTTGAATAATAAAGGCAAAAATTAGATTAAGGAATTTATTAACTACTTACTATTTATCCTAAACAACTTTCTAATAACTTTTGATTATGATGTTAAAACAAATAAAAAAGATAATTGATACCTGCTTACATCTATTAGTAAATGGCTACAGAAAGACTATTTCAGAAAGAGTTAATTCCTGGCGTCTGCGAATTACAATTTCTAGGCGAGGTGTAGTTCCCGAGTATGCTTCTTAGAGATTTGTTATAAGCATATATTTGTCTTAAAATTTTGCTATTATATGCTAAGCTAATTATATGCTTATATTTTATATATATTTTGTATGTATATCGTCTGACGCTCATTGTAACATCCGATCACTTTGCGACATTTGCAGAAATTAATAGAACAATTAGATGCTGGAGCGTTCGAACAATATAATGTTCTCTTTCTTCTAAGGGGAACAGGAGCCGTCGGCCAAATTGCTGAGCCGTCGGCCAAATTGCTGACCCAACAGCAAAGGACTCGAGAACCTTCTACTGGACTCAAGATGACTGAAAACAATGAAGAAAGGTAGTGAAAGCGTCATTTACAGATAATTGAAGGATGCCCATTCATTCGGTAACACTTTAGAATCATTAGATAACCTAAGTACAAATCAATAGTCAGTCAAGTACCTCTAATGTACACACGCGATCTGCTCATTCAATGGTTTCACAGCCTACTTGCTTTTTCTGCAATGAGCCTGCTGGCTCTTCAAACCTACATGGAGAATCAACGTACAAAATAGATGCAATTGTGTAGAGATGTGCCCTTGAACTGGAGGATACTGCTTTATTGGCAAAGGTTCCAGCAGGAGATATGATGAACATTGAGATGAAGGACCATCTACACTGCCTGATTTCACTTTACAACATAGCTGCATTCAAATGCAATGATGGATAGGATTCTTGTCATCATGTTCATCATTTGCTGAACTAGTGGCATTCCTGGACGACATGAATAGTAATGAGGACACTATTCCTGTCTTCCAACTGGTAGATCTCGCTCAGATGTACTAGGTAAGCCTGGAGCAGTTAGGTCTGCCTGTCGAGAAACATATTCACAGAACCAGACTGAAGAACAGAGTCCTTTCTGCGCTTCCTGATCTGCGTGCACATATACAGGGAAGAGACACACTCCTGACTTCTAACAAGTGCATTGGACAAGCACTAAAGATAGCTAATTTTAATGGTGCCAGGAAGCGTTGAATTGAATGCTAGCAGCAAAGGTTGTGCGCAAGGAGATCTTTGAATCAAGTTATTCCTTTGACGGGTCATTCAGTAGATTACCTGTTAAGATTCTTAAGTCAAAAAAGAATGAACAGCATTGAGCAGTGATTGTGGCCTCTTTTCGAGGCTTTAAATCTCAGGTCAAGCCCAGGATAGAAACATAGGCAGTTTCTTTGCCCACGAGAACCATGCAGCCCCACCAGCTCTGTCAAATGGAGGTAAAATGCAGAATGGGACTAAAGCAGGTCTACTTATATGCTTGGAAACAGATTTGCTAAAAAACGAATACTGCGCCTTCAGTTAATACAACAATTTTCGATGGTGCAGCTGTAGTTCAAGTGCTAAATCATAGAGTAGCAAAAATATTTCAATATTATGCAGAAGTTTTCGCACCACACATCTCTGCTCACTTCGAGAAGCGCAGCCCCATCGATCTTGTTTGGGAAGTAGAGCTACCTGACAGTCTAAAAGCCGCAATGACAGAGAAGAGGGGAAAGGGCATGAGGAAAAGGCTGGTCCCTTCAAATGTTACGTCAAAGAACTGGGAGGACTTCCTTCGGATCAATGATAACAAAACAGAATTGTTTGTTCTCCTGTCGCGTGAAGTAGTTCATCTTCGGATAGCAGAGGACAAAGAACTTTATGCAATAATTGGAAGTAGAGTAATCTGATGGGTCAGACTTGGTCTGCCAAGTCCCATTTTCGGTCAGGAAAAGACCGTGTATACTCGTGTATTTATATATTTGACAGATCTGTACGAAGGTGACCATATGTACAGTTGATACTGATATAGTAGACTGACTGTGTCTTTCTTCAGTTTAGATGAAGATCAATCAAGAGTCAGTGTTATTGCTGGAGCGATTTGTAGTGATGATGTACGACTGAACCTCAGAGATCATGGAGGGTAATGGTGTCAGGAAGCAGCACAGAAAGTCTATAACAGTAGAAAACATTCCTCCAGCCCAGGCAATACTCAAGCAGTACATCAAGTGCACTTTCTATCAGGCCGACTGTCGTGGTAGGTATTGGTCATGGATCCAGATATGCCACAGGCCTCGGACTGGGGCTGAACAAAGGAGGAACTGGATGGCAACCTCTTTGGACCACTCGTACTGAAGCATCGGATTTGTGCCATGGATTGATCCTCTGTGACTGTAAGAAACGGTGACTGGATGCTGCAGATGTGACAAAGCTGCACTCAAATGCACTGCACTGTGGTTCTTCTCTGAAGATTTTTGATTTTGTTTAGTACATATGTTACCTATATTACGTACATTTGTTCATTACATATAGATTAATGTAATAAAAAAAAGTTGTCATTCATTACAAAATAAATAGGTTATGCGTGCCATTCACGTCCATCTGCTCACTGAACGACCTTGATCTAACTAGAATTCTGGGAATCTTTAAAATGTCACCAAATGAATTGGCACCCATCAGTTATTTGTAAATGACACCTTAACTGCCCTTCTGCACTGTTTGCTTCATAAGTTATGCATATTTAAACATTAGGCATGGCGGAGTAGTGGCCTTATTGAATTTGACCTTTCAATCACCTCAGAGATCAAATCTGACTTCCCTCCACATCTAAGTATAAATGTTATGCTCTTTACTAACTATGGTAAAAATTTCATACTTTTCTCATAAAGGGCACAACATCTGGTCTGTTCACCATCTCTACTATGTGTATATCTATATGCATGGCAAAGGAAACGAAGAGTTTATACTCTTATTGGAAGTATATGGAAACAGAGTTATTATGAGATGGGAATTTTCAGATTACTAAGGCGAAGTCAGTCTTCCTGGTGACTTTAAAAGCAAAATTATTTGTTTTCTGTTGTTTTTCAGTTAATATTCGGGGATTTTACCCACAATAGTTCATTCCAGACGATCGATGATCGACCCAGATCTCTCCAAAAAGGGGACTGGATTTCATTCCCCGTTGTTAATTGAACAACTCTTCCAGAACGACTGGAGTTGGACAGTAGGACTCCGTTGGATAAAAGTTAAATAAAATGCTGCACCTCAATAGCCAATTACAAAGTCTGAATTTACTATATTTTGGGCGTAAAATGAAATTGTAGAAGTTCTCACGGTATTTATCAAATTAAAATGATTCGTCTGCAGAAACAAGTTTTAATTTCCAGTAGTTTCCGAAGTCGAGAGAATGGTACTCGTCATAAAAACAGAAAAGCCTGGCTCAGCTTTTGGTTCATGTGTCCCAAGGGAACGACATACATTCTCCTCAAATCGTGATTTTCTTTTCAATCAATCAACAAGCATTTGTAAAAGATATCTACATCTAAAAGTTTTGGGTGTCGCTCCCACACAGTAAGAATGCTCAGCTAGTCCCTACCAGTGTTTCTTATACCAGTAGGAATGAGCAAAATTTTAAAATTAGTGCTCATTGAACGCAGAATTTGATGTTCTAGAACTTTCATATCTTACATTTTTCATTTGGAATAGCCGTTTTCTTGTCACAGGCGTTTGAAAGTGAGCGTAACTCACTTTTCAGCCGAAACGGAAAAATCTGTTCATCTTTGACTACTGATTCTGACCAAACCGTTGAACCAAATTTAATAATTAAGGAAATCATTCGACGCAGAATTTAATGCTTTTTAATTTTGGTATGAGTGACATTTTCTCTACGATGCACCCATTAGATGTTATAAAGCAAAAACTGAAAAAAGTTCCAAAATTTCGAGGTTGTTTTGGCTCCCACAAGCTTAGCTCACCTCAGTGTCACGAACACTATTCGTGCCCCGAGCTTCGCTCTTCTCCCTAACATACTTTTAATATTTTTAATATTTTTAATATTTCTAACATTTTTTCCTTTTCCATTTCTAACTTTCCATATTTCTCTCTCGTCGTTTCTCAGTCCTGGCGTCGGTCAGACTGAAAGTCCCCGTCAACTCGGCACCATGAAACTTTAAAACAATGGTTTAACGACTTCGGGAAGGGCCCGAGAAAGCTTTCTCCCAACTTTCTCCCTTTTGTTATGTGCATCGGGAACCCGGGAAAACAAAGGGCCTGATGTCACAACAACGAGTGATCTGCCAGAAGCAACTGTGGGGACAGAAATGTCTCGCCACCCCTCCCGAGAATATAATGGCGGGCCCCGAGAGGAAGAGAGTGCAGTATCCGAGCAGTATCCGAGGAGAATTCGACAAGCAGCGGCCAAGAGCAGGAAGCGAGGTTTGGGGAAGGCGACACAGTCCGCGGCCAGCGGCTCCAGTCGCCAAGAACCCCACCCGCATTTTTCCCTGCTCGGAGTGGATCCACGACGGAGGCAAGCAGCATTTCAGAAGACGAGGCGCAGGTAAGACTACCCGAGTACACACGGCGAGCGGTACCGGTCGTCGCAGAAAACCTGCCCGCTTTCATTTTTACTCGGAGGTCTCCCCTTAAAGAAGGTCGACGGCAGTGCATATGCGGAAAGGCGGCTTCCAGAGAAGACATCGCGGACTCGTTCAGAAATACGCTTCCGCCAGTCTCCAACCCAGCCGCCTGTCCGCTTTTGGCTGTCGACATCTCCGGAGATACGCAGACCGAATTCGATGCTCGCAAGTGTGCCTCCGTAGTGCCCTAAGGATTCCGTCGAGACCGTCCCGGCCGTTCATCCCCGTCAATGAAGGATCTCGTCATAGTGCGACCAGCGAGAACTTTATCAGCCCAGGACTGATCCGAACGGACATTTCGAGAGTGAATATGTGACCTATGTTTTACTTTATTTTGTCTCTTTTCTGTCAGTTTACTCTATAATAAAATCTTCCTTTGTTTAACCCTTTATCTGAGTTTTTGCCCTATTCTTTAATTGAAAGGCGCGGGCCTTCTGATAAATCCCCTGTCGCTAGGCTGGCTTTCCACGGCACCTCCCCTTTTCCCGTCCAAACACATCATTCCCTACTTACACACCTTTCTCCCCCCCTTGTCCCGTAGTCGTGGTTTGCTTAGGGATGCATTAGATGGCGAGCGCCCTAAAACAACACGTGATACCGTCGCAAACTCATATTACTTGGTAGTAGATTATTATTTGGGATGCCCAAAGTTAAATAAAATCATTTCCAGCTTTTTACAAATTAATGGAATCCAAAAGTCTAATTTGACTGGGTTAATCCTCTTCTGCCTTTTTCTGATGTGGTCGTTCAATTATTGTTCATTTTTGATGCTGCTCATTAGGCGGTCGAGCAGTTCGTCTTTTATTTCCACTCTTGCCTTTATTTCATCTTCCATCCAAAGTCATAAAGAAAAATCGAATGTGGTCTACGAGCCTTATTTTTGAGTCTGGGAGACCATATTCTTCCACAACCATCCGTAGACATATAGGATATCCATATATTCGATATCTGTCCGGGGTTTTTTAACATACACTTGTACAATCATCAACTGACGCTTCACACGATATCACGTGCTTCAGATAGTGGCGCATTTGTGCGAGAGGGAAGGACATAGTGCGATGCTTAATTCAAAACATTCAAAAGCTCGGAAACTGTTGTGAAGAAGACCCATGTTGATAACACTTTTTTTGTTAGAATGACTGATACTATGATCTTCAATAATATTGACCATTTTTTCTGAGACACCTTGTAAATGTTATGAGTCTAATAAACAAACAAACAAAAATGAAAAATAAAAAAATAAAAATATGCAAATTAATTGAATTCTAAAATTTACATTTTTAGTTAATAAAATATTATGAATGCTAGTAGGACAGATAGTTTTATTAGAAAGCTTTTTATTTTTAAAGTTTATTTCTGTTTACATAGTAATGGTCTATAGTTACATTCCCATTCCATTCCATTAGGTCGATTTGGGAAAGAACATCTGTGAAATTAATGGCTACTTATTCATAAATGGAAAGAAAGCCGATGGACCACCTGAAGTAAAGGATGAAAACACTTTTGCTGTTCCTCAATTGAATGAACCCAGTTGTCAACCTCAGGTAACAATAGTATTAGTATTAAGGAAATAAACCAGAACAGATGTACTACTCAGTTAGGAAATAAAAATTAATTGTCTATAAATGATCGTTCTTCTTTGTAATTATGAAGACGATTTCCATGATAACTTGATTGAAGCAGCTACGTTAATGATTATCCATTAAACTATGGATTATAAATTAATATTAAACGGTCAATATATCTTAAGAAAGCAATCATTTAACAACTATTTCTTATTTTGATGAGAGATGAAACACTTCTAATAAATAGAAACAAAGTGTGACTGCTATCATAAAGCAAATTAATAATCGAATCCTATTTCATGCATAAAAACAGGGAAATATTGAGAATGGACAATTTTCCAATCCCTTTTTGAGTTATCGTCCACGGTAATCTGGATTTCGTATTTGTTGGACTCAACAGCAGATTTTCCCCAGTGATGACGTGAATTACGGACTGAAGGGTTCAATTTCCGGCAGCTGTTTTTCGTCCAGACGACCCTAGCCTTCAGTCCAATAGATAGCTGGTTTCTTATTAAATGGCTGAACTCAACTAGTTCCGTTAAGTATCGACCACAAGGGCCTGCAAGGCCTGTAGTGGTACCTTGATATTATTAGTAAACACACATTTCATTACTCGCAACTGTTTGGCTACTTCTTACTTTATTTTTTTTTGTTTTATTGAAAAAAAAAAAACTTTATTTAAAAAAAGAATTTCTCTATTTTACACAAACGCACACAAATTCTGACTCAAAGAACACAATAATTAGTCAGTAAACGGCTGAAAACTACTTTAATACTGAAAACTCCAGACATAACCCGAGATATTTCGAAGGATTAATCATCCTTCTTCTTCAGCCTCCTCCTTCAAGCCTTTTACATTATGGGAAGAGAGAACATCTCCCTCCTTCCCGGACTAAAAAGTACGAAGAATTTATTTGGTTTTTAGTCTGAAAAGTACTTTACAATTGTACTTTACAGGTAATTTCAATTTTATGACCAATTCATGCACATTGTGCTACAGCTTGAAATTATATATAAGATAATTTTACTCTATTTTTTAAAATTAGATGAAGAATAAATACAAATAAGAATGCCTTTTTGAGTCGAGCTGAGACTCGGGACGAGCTCTGCTCAGCCAGAGCTACTCAGCCAGTGCAAGACTCAAAAGGCGTACGAGGGGAAGAATTGGGAATCCGCAATGTAAAAAGTGACCCCTCAATAACTAAAAGCAAGAAAATAAAAAACAAGATCAAATGAAGAATATAGTTCGGGAAATATCGTGACAGTGAAGAATGTTAAATGAATGTTTAACAATAATTTTGCTGTTTTTTTAAGTTCAGGAACAAAAAGTTTCAATTAAATGTTTAAGGGAATAAAATTCAAAACATACTCTCTCTATAGACCAGTTACAAAGATAATAATGGACAGAATAGCAAACATTGAAGCATTTGCAAACACAAGATACTGGCTTTTAAAATAGAACCATTTTATTATTAAAAAATTACAGACAGTGAATTTGAGTGATTGTGTGGGTGTGTATTTGTGTGAGTGAAGGGATAGCACTGAGAATCATTAACAGTGCAGCTAAGACTTGAGGTAAGAGTTGTTTTTTTAGATCTAATTAGATGTTGGAAATACGGATTCATTTGAGGCATCCACAAATAATTTTCTTATACTCCTATTTTTATTTCAATAATTTTTTAAGTCATGGTTTATAAATGAACAATTTATGACACAAGAGATAAGGAAGAATACACGTATTTTTAACTCACAAAATTTTTCTTTTGTTTTTAATCAATTTAACATACAAAATTAATTGTTCATTGAAATAAATCGATGGAACAATTGCTCCCTACTAAGGAACTATAGAAAAGAAAAGGTTTTATTCCAAAGTTTTGGCCCGAAAGAAAACAATATTTTTGCTTAAGGAAATAATTGAATATTTTTTTGATAGGTTGCATATCCAGTCTACTTCCATGTGGAAAATGAACAGAATATGGAGAACAGAAGAATTCTAAAGAAGAAAAATGTAGTTTGAAATCGACGAACGAAATGATCCAAAAAGTATTTGGAAAAATAAACGTTCAATAGAAAATAACTAAGAGAAGTTCTCTCAAACAATTGTATCAGAGTAAGGATTTGAAGATATTTCATTATTCAAAGTGGATAAGTAATGTTTGTTTTAAAACTTATCAAAGTTTTGCAAAAAATGCAGTTTGTTGTTAAAATAATTATGAATTTTTTTTTTGTTATTTGGAACACATTTATAAACATTTCGATTATTTGCTTGTAGTTCGATAATTTTAATAAAGATGAAGATAAAATGACTAAGATTTATTCACTCATTGAAATAAAGAATATAAAAAAAATAAAACAAGAAACCATTCAGAAATTTATAATAGGCTGTAATGGAAGGTCAGATGATAGAAGAGTAAAAAAAAAAGGAATTATGTTTAGAGTAGCTTTGCTTTTAGGGATTTTTTTTCTGAATTGTATCAGAATTATTTAAAGAAAAGAAACTATGATGATCACATGGGAATCATTTGGTGGGGAATATTCAGAGCAAATAGAATATATTTTAAATCATATAAATAATGCTTCTATTAAGTTATTTTAACTAAATACCATCAGTAGCACTTTCTTGTCTTTTATATTTTTTCTTTAACATATTCTGTAAATAATATTAAATTCCTAGAAATTCTTAATAAAACCAACACCTTTAATTTCCACTATATTTCGTACTTCCTTGCGAAGAACTTCATGAGGTGGTAACAGGAAATTATTCTTCTTCCCCTGCTATTTCTTTAGGATTACAAATCAGAAGTAAAATTAACATTTTCGTATTCAAGTTAACAAATGAATATTATCGTATTCAATAACACAGTTATTAATAAAGAAGATGGTTGAAATAAGTGTCACGGTTTTTTTTTTATTATTGGTTCTTGTTTTCTTGCTTGTTTCTCTCTGTCAGTCCACATTTCTGCAGTTGATGCCCAGTAGTTTTGTTTGGTTTGTGTTTTTTTTAATTTATTTTTCTCTCTTTTCCTTCTATTTTCTTTGTTTATTTTTTTTTTCCTTCTTCCAGTGTCGTCTCCCTCACTGTGTTACTTTGTTGCCATGTTTGTTGTATTTTGTGTCCGTTTGTCTGATTGGTCTCTTGCTGTCACATGTGTGTTTATGTCACATTTTTCCTCCTATCTTTTTACCAGTTATTTTGAAATATTTAATAGTGTGTATGATTTAGTCGAGTGAAGAGGTCTGGTGGTGGATACCAAGGCACCGACTTCATGTGAGCTAGGCTTGTCCATCGAGCCAAAACTGAATTTTGTTTCCTTTGGGAGAAGTCTCCCTAAGCCTTTCTGTGCTTCAGAGATCAATTTATCTTACAAGTTCTTCGGTAAAATCTGCGAGATTCATTTTGCCCTCCATATTTTTATCTTCAAGACCACTATTACCGTTGCGTTGGAGACGAGGGTGAATCTGCGTTCAAATCATTCTTCAGAAGAACTGAACAGGTGAGAGCTGCTGCAGTGCAATCGATGCCTTTCTGCCTGGACAATGTGTAGCGAAACGGCCAGGAGACCATTACCTACTCGCCAAAGAGCCAGCCGCATCTCTAATCCTACCTATGTGGCGAACCTTCTACCGTCCACGGACCGATGGCAAACAAAACACCTGCTTGTCGGTCTAGGACGAGGACGTCGTAAACAGCCGCCGCGGAAACAGTAATTTGAAAAACACGTGGAATGGCGTCAACCGGAACCAGCCATCGAGATTCCTTCCTATTCTTGTTTCAGTCTCAAGTGCAGTGACCTGTAGTGCTTCGATTTTAGTGATTGGGTCAGTGATTTAGTATGCTTCTAAATTGGGATCCTAATATTTCAGCCTACATCAAACATAGTCATTATTATAAGTAATTTCATTCTTAGCCAACTTGTGCATACCTATAACTTCTTTTTTTGACTTTTTTTTTCTTTTTTTTTTGTACCCCGAAATATCGGGAAAAGATTTTTTTCTTGTTGAAACTTTTGAACTTTCACTAGACTTTTAGTAACTATTAGCTTTTGATCAACAAGTGAATTTTTTTTTTTTTTTGAACTTCGTCAATATTTTTTTTTTACATTTGGTGATTTTTGCACTAGCAAATATTTTTTTATTTTTGTTTACATTTCAATTTTTTGACCTGATTAAATTTATCTGTTCTTTATTTTAACTTTTACTTTTTTGTGTGTTTTATTTTTAAGGGCTAAACGCACTTCTCCGTCTTCCGTTATGTTTCCGTAACGTAATTGTATTAGTGACGTAGTTACGTATTCAGGGTCACCAGAATTGAGCCTCGTAAGACGTAACGGAGATCTTCAAATCGACGAACATATGTTACACTTTATACGGCTATGTTCGTCAATTTGAAGATCTCCGTTACGTCTTATGAGACTCAATTCTGGTGACCCTGAATATTTAACTACGTCACTAAAGCAATTACGTTACGGAAACATAACGGAAGTGCGTTTAGCCCTTTACGATTTTTTTTTTTTTATCCATTGTTTTTTTTTTCTTTATTATTTTCCCGGTCTTGGACTGGGTGGTGGCAGAGCTGTAATTTTCTTTTCTTTTATGGTTTATCGAGAAAACTAGTTAGTCATTCTATTTTCTCGGAGACAATAGTGCAAATTAAAGAAGTTGTTTTTATTAAGAATTTCTAAGAGTGTATTATTCTTTACTTTCTTGTTTATTGATTTGAAATACTTTTTGATGAAAATCTTTATGGGATGATGTTTAGAAGCTCTTTTCTGATTGGTTTAACTTCTGCAAATCATACATAATTATTTAGGCATAAATTTTATTTCATTGAGAAATAAGTATCTTGTTAAAATGATCCTTGGCTAATAGGTAGAAACATGTAACTTGAAACATTATAGTATTGTCTTTTTTATCCAATCCATCGCCTCCTGATATTATAACCCAGTAAAATGAAATTCAAGAATAACAATCAAATGGAAAGAGAAGAGGCTGTTGTTGCTTATCACGAGACTGCGGATTGGAGGAAGATTCAATCCCCAACCTCGGCGGATGTCGAAGGAGTTTTTTCCCGCTAGAGTCTGCTCCAGACGGATCCTTGGGTCCACCCAGCTCTCTGTAGTAACGGGTTTATTTTTCGGGGAATAGAGGCGAGCGAGCATTAGGCTACCTTCTCTCAGTCCCGGGTCATTGAAACGTTGGGAGCCTTACGTTCCCGTGGGGAAAACCAATTATCAGAGCAAGCGAATATAAAATCACCTTAAAATGTAAATCTTTCAGTTGACAGGAAATCAGTTACAATTTGAGATGTCTTGAGATTAATCAACCTACTAAAATGATCTCTTAAAAAAACAAATGAGTTATTACACGCTTTGTACATGATTATGCAAAAGGATATATTTTTCATTTCTTCGTCGTTCTTTTTAACCAACGAACTGCGTTATTATCTTCATAAGAGTGGAATTGATTTTTAATTTTGCCAAAGCTTGGATATCAAGATGATAAATGGCGTTTACCAATGGACAGATTTTAATGTCCACATTAAATTTGAACATATCCATGTACCATTCTTTTTAATTCTCATTCTTTTTATGTTATAGGTTAGAAAACCCTGTGATTTATAGAATTTTCTCGTGGAAGCAAAGGTTAATGGAACTTTATGACAGTTACGATTGTGTCAAAGTTTTTGGTTCAGTTGCAAAAGAACGATGAAAGATCTGGGGAATGATAGATAATAGTGAAATAATAAGGTTTGTAACATTATAGAGGACATAAAAATATTCTATTCAAAGCTCCAGAATTGAAAAAAGACAAATTTATCCTGAAAAATCTGCTGGCCACATGTTTTAATTATCTCCTTTGTATCGATGGGGTTCTAGATTACTGAAAAACAAAACTAAAAAAAAAACAAAACATGTAAATATTTCTCCATCGAACCACTGTTGATCAAACGGTAAAGACTGTTTCCTTCGACAGATAAACCGGACTCCATTTTACAGAGGGCTTATGAAACCTAGGGTCCGTTTGGAGAGAAATAATCTGGAGAAACTTTCCGACCTCAGTCAGAAATTAAACTAAAGTTTTTAACATTAAATACATTTCAAGAAAGCTAAATTGCTCTCATTTGTATTCCAATAAAAAATTCTCCTGTTAATAAACATATTGGTCCAGAAAATGATGTATACGTAGGAGGTTATTTACTGTTCATCAGTATAAATCCTAGACTCACTAACCTGATGATTGAAGAACATTGTTCAAAAATCTCATCTTTGTAACGCTGGCCATTGAAAAGGACTCCTAAAACATGTGGAGAGGAACTGTCCTCAAAATAGCCATTGACTTCTAAAGAGAAATTTTCGGAATCTCTTGCAACCCATAGTTGTTGTTTTGGAAAGACTGTAGACTGAATCTTCGAAGGAAAGTCTGCCCCAAGTCACCTATTAATGAAAACAATTCCAAACTCTCCCTTTTCTTTATGACTTGTCTCTGAGGCTTATTTCATGGCGGTCAGTGTCCCATTCTCATTACATATCTTCAGCAAGTTAAAAAATAAGATGATGATGTATACATTATTAATCAACAAGAAAAACAACAACAAAGTATTTAGTTTTATCTTGGCGCTCTCTTAAGCCCATCCTTTTAAACGATATTTTAAACGAGATTAAGATTTTATTTCTAACAAATAAAACTATTGATTAACTTAGTGAAAAAAGATGTTAATTTGATAATTCTAAGTTAATAAAATGGCTTTATTGTAAAAAACCATTGGCTTGTTTCTAATCTCTAAAATTTTAAAAAAAATATATATATATATATATATATATATATATATATATATATAA
>JAFIDM010000179.1:2263304-2310373 GCA_023159025.1 Thereuonema tuberculata
GAAGAAAATTAAGAAATACTTTAATAGAAATATTAAATAGACTAGTTATATTAAATTCTGAAATTAAAGATAATAAGATAATTAGTAATATAAGTTAATTTTATTCTTATATTCTTTACGCTCTAAATTTTGCAAATGATTAATTTAATTTCAGAATTTAATCGAATCTCGGTCGTGGCATGGATGTTTCTTTCTTCTGTTTCTCCTTCTGTCCGTTCCTGCGGATATTACTTGATGCTGCCTCCTTTAGACGTACCCTGGGCAACGTTTCGTCGGTTAAACGGCATCATATCTCGCCCCTTGTTGTGGCCTAAAGAAAAACAATCAGTTTATGAGCCCGGGCATTTGTAAAAAAAAAATATATATATATATATATAAAATATAAAAATTATCGGATGGCCAAACTCAAAGCCATCTCTCTTCGAGTTTAGCAATGCAAAGATATACAGTAAAACTCCGTTATTGCGCTCGTTAAGGGACCATGAACTACAAGCGTAATAAGCGGGATAGCGCTATAGACGGAAAATGATTTATAAGATGGGGAAAGATTTAGACACCATTTTAAAGGAAACATAATTGATTCTGCAATAGATATAGTGCAAATATGAGCTTATTTCCTATTAAAAAAATCTTTGATAGTGTTTTGCAGTGTTTTGTGCTACTGTTATGGATTATGACATTTTCAATGGGTTCAAGTAACTATTAACATCAATTGATACACCACTAGGAGCAACAGTAATAAATTTTCGGAGCAGACTTAGCGCACTTTTTCACTACACTTCTAAAACATTACAAATTTCACAATTTATACGAAATTTTTACTAATTTCCGATACAAAAAAAGCGCTTCAAGCGGGATTTGAAAGCGCTGTAAGAGGGTAAAAGTATACTGAGTTATATAGAAAACGTTCAGGGACCGTATAAAAGGAGCGTAAAGAACGGGATAGTGCTATAAGCGGGAACGCTATATCGAGGTTTCACTGTATATAAAGTAGGAGGATTGTGGGTTTGTTGCTATGCACTCCTAGGCCTTTTGAGTGATCTGGACAAAACTTTATGGAATTATTTTTTAGCCCGAAATGTTTTTATCTTCCTGCGACAATTGAGGCTAAGACGAAAAACTTTCTGCAGGTGTAGAAAAAAAACAAACGAATCGACAACCAAAAAAAAAAAAAACGAATCTCCGAATCGACAACCAAAAAAAACCTAATCTCCGAATCGACAACCAAAAAAAAAACAGAATCTCCGAATCGAAAACCAAAAAAAAAAAAAAGACCCTTGTTCTATACGATATCTTTTTGCAGCCCTCACTTTCGTTCTGCGACATTGTCGAGCCGTCGCTCGATATTCTGCTTTGGGGCTTTTTAGGACCCTGCGGACAAAACGGGCTACCTTGGAACCATTAAATACCCCTCCCCCCAGGGGTTGAAAAAAGATGAAATCCGTGAAATAGCGCCAAAGATGCACCTGGTGGTGAGAATGAGAACTACACAAATATTGTTGTGCAACAATTGGAACTAAATCTATTGAGATATAAAAAACAATCACACAAACATTGATTAAATAAGGAATATACTTAAAATATAACACAATGTTTCGGCAGTTTTAGTTCCAATTGTCATTTTCAAGTTACAAATAAACAGACAGAATGGAAATATATAATCAATCTGAGATTCAAAAATGAAGTCGATTACATTATTGATGGGAGGGGGGGGCGGGAGGAAACAAGAGTCAAAAAACAATATAAAATAAGTTACAATTATATGTATAATAAACAAGGACATGGTTTGATATAATAAAATTAATACAATAAAGTACTCATTAAAAATATAGATTTAATTAAATAATTAAGAATATTTGAGTAAAGGTTTGAATTCACAAGTAATAGATTGAAAAAAAGAACCAGGCGGAATTGCATTATGATTTAAATAACATCGAGTACATTGAAAAGGGTTCAAAATGGGATTAAAAAAACTATTTCAATAAAACTAAAACAAAAATAGGATTAAAGAAAATTACAATTTTGTAACTCATTTTACATTGTTTTTTGACTCCTGTTTCCTTCTCCTTCCCCTCATCAATAATGAATGTATTCAACCTCTTTTTTGAATCTCAGATTGTTTATTTATTTCCGATCCGTCTGTTTATTTATAATTTGAAAATGGCAATTGGAACTATAATTGCCGAAATGTTGCAATATTTTAAATATATTTCTTAAATAACCAAAGTTTGTGTGATCTTTTATTACCTGAATGGATTTTTACCTCATACGTTAAATTTATTAGACAATTGGAACTAAAATTTTCTTCTGCACAATAGCGCTACCTACTGGGCGTTTATGAAAGGCAGAGCTACTACTGCCGGACGATTTCACTCCGCAGAGGGGTGATACGCTGAGATGGATACTGTCCTAAGAAATTCTTTTGGACATTTTCGCTTTTAAGAAAAAAATAACGAGGAGCATTTTTGCAATAGTATTTATTCGTTCCATAATTCTTTCCCGAAAAGCGCAAATAGAACCCAGCTACTAGTAAACTAACACTATAAAAAGTAAACATCCCCTCTTTGTTTCTCCTCGCACCTATTTTGAAGAAATCGAGGAGACCTGACGCATGCGCAAAAGCGTTGAAGGCTCTCGTAAACAAAACCGAACAGTAGCAATCTGGTGTGTCGACCATTGAACTTAAATCAAGTTGTGGGTAATAGCGCCACATATGCACTTTGTGACGACAATGGGAACCACACAAATATTGTTGTGCAACAATTGGAACTAAAACATTGTTGCGCATTATAACGCACAGATTAATCTGGTGGCGACAATTCGAACTAAACTATTGTTGTACATAACAGCGACAGCGGGGTTTTCGGAATAGATATAGATCTGTAATGATGATCAGATAATTTTATATGAACTGGGGAAGATTTGAAGTAATAGGGTTATTATGTTGCAAAGTTCGGAACTGTGCGTATACACGGAAGGGCGCTGAGTGGATAGACAAACATAGTTGAAGGATACTTCTACGGCATTTTCGGGTATAGATTCGTAATGAGATCAGACCTTTTGAGTTACTTTTTTTTGTACCAACTTGGAAAGTTTCGAAGTGATCTTTATCATCCACATCACGATATTGTTTTTTGTAACCCGAGCGAAGCACAGCTGTTATTGCTAGTATTTTACAAAGAGAAGAATTAATAAAATCAAAGTCATTTGTGTTTTTTTTTGTTGTTGTTGTAATTTTAATCGTTCTCTGTCCATCAAGTTATTAAGAGTTTTAGAAAAAGAAAATTCAGTGAAAATGATACGAATATATCAGAAAAAGAAAATGAATGAAGGATTTTTATTTTCCTGTAGAGCAAACATTTTGAAAAAGATTTGATTTGATTGATTACGAATCACTTTTCTTATTTGATGTATTTGTAATACTTATTACTTTGTAATTCTATTAATTTCTAATACTTACGTTTATTTTCAGGTCGATTCTTTCATTTTTTAGGCTTTTGATACAAGTACCAGAAGCCTTATAATCCCGCTTTGTCCGTCCGTCTGTGGACAAGTATCATTAAAATATCATTGAATTATCATTAGCAACAATCACAACAATCGCAGCAATTGCGTCTTTTGCTGGGCAACAATCACATTTATAAAAATAAGGAAATTAAAGCAATATCAATTATATTGTCTTATACGTATCAGAAGCCGTTGCGAAGCATTGTGATTGGTTTACTAATCGCTGTCACTACTTAAGTTTTCTATTATTACATTAAATAAAATAAAATTAAAAATAAATAAATAAATAAAACAAAAATTAAATAAGTAAAAGAAAAATTATAAGTAAATAAATAAATAAAATAAAAATTAAAAAAAATAAATAAATAAAATAAAAATTAAAAAAAATAAATAAATAAAACAAAAATTAAAAACAAATAAATAAAAAAAACAAAAATTTAAACTAAATAAATAAATAAAACAAAAATTAACAAAAATTAATAAATAAAACAAAAATTAAAAATAAATAAATAAATAAATAAAACAAAAATTATAAATTAATAAATAAATAAAACAAAAATTATAAATAAATAAATAAATAAACAAAAATTAAAAAAAATATATAAATAAAACAAAAATTAAAAAAAAAAATTAAAAAAAAATTAAAAAAAATAAATAAATAAAACAAAAATTAAAAATAAATAAATAAATAAAACAAAAATTTTAAAAAATAATTCTGGAGCAGCACCCCCCCCCCACTAATTTTAGCTCCGTCCAAACTGCAGTCATCAAAGTTAACTGAAGTTTGGTGCAGTTGGGCATTTAGATATCAAAACCCCATGGTGTAAATAGTGTTCGCACCAAATATGGTGGAGTTTGATCCAATAGGTTTTTGGTAATTGGGCTCTAAACACCACCTCTTTAATTATGGCTACCCGGTATATAAAATGAAACACCATATTCTAGAAAGTGTTTACACTTAGTTGAATTAAATGAAATTAAAGCTCTCATCACAAAATAGTGTTGTAGTGTGTTATATAACAGTAGTGTTGTTATCTTGATTACTTGTTTGTTATCACGAATTCT
Source organism: Thereuonema tuberculata (assembly GCA_023159025.1). Taxonomy (NCBI): domain Eukaryota; kingdom Metazoa; phylum Arthropoda; class Chilopoda; order Scutigeromorpha; family Scutigeridae; genus Thereuonema; species Thereuonema tuberculata. Next base: position 2,267,877 of record JAFIDM010000179.1, read on the forward strand.
TCAACTAAAAACAAATGTAAATGAACGTAAAGCAGCAGCACAAGAATAAATGCCTTTTCTGTTTCAATTATGGGGAGGATTTGGGAAGAGCAGTTTCACCCTTCAACGGGATCTTCAGCCCAAACCCGCCTCCCTCGATAAAAGAACCAGAAATTGCAAACTTATATGAAGGCCACTGACCAATCTGGCCTTCACATAGGTTTGCGCCTTTCTGGTTCTTTTATCGAGGGAGGCGGGTTTGAGCTGAAGATCCCGTTGAAGGGTGAAACAGCTGTTCCCAAATCCTCCCCATAATTGAATCAGAAGAGGCATTTATTCTTGAACTGCTGCTTTACGTTCATTTCCATTAATATCTCAGCACGTAAAATTTTCTTATTTTTGTTTAAAAACAAACAATTTTTGTTTAAAAACAACTTCTTCAACTAAGATGAAATGTTTGTTTTTCTGCTGAGAAAATTCATGTTAGATTTTAAATAAAGGCAATAGAAGTATCCATTGAAAGCCATCTATAGCATTTTTGTTAATTATTTAACTTTTAATTTCCTGCTGATCAACAATTGAATATCATTTTGCGCTAAAGCATAAATTTAAAGGCAACCCATAATAAAATAAAAATAATAATAATAAAAGTAAATACGCCGTGCCGGCGTAGTCGTGCGGTCTCAGGCGTCGGTCTGCCGTGCGGCCGGTTTGCCGGTACCCGGGTTCAAATCCTGGTCGAGAGCATGGATGTTTCATCTTTCTTCTTCTGTGTTTCGTCCGTTTCTCCCCTGGGACTTACTATCTCAGGGTTATTTTTGGACGGGATGTGAATCTCGTCCCCCCCCTTTGGAATTTCCTAGCCTAACCCTGACGTTGTCAGATAGGGCTAGCCCTTGATCCATAGTTGGCCAAAGTCGATGAAAGAAGAAGAAAAGTAAGTACATTAACGAAAGTGAAAATAAAAAAATAGTTAGGAAAAAATAAAAAGAACGTTAGGAAAATAAGAAAACCCCAAAAAACAAAAAAACAAAAAAATAAAAAACAAAAATAAAAATCCAGGAGGCCATTGACAAAAAAAGATTAAATGAAGAAAGGAAAAACAAAAAATACAAAACAGTAGATACACGGATTCGAATCGACAACATTCATCACATGAGTCCGAGAACTTACCGATCACGCTATAGCTGACATGAAAAATGAGATGGTTGCATTTCCGACATTTTCGCTATTAGCGGAAATCCATGAAAACAATGCCAAATATTTCGAAAGGGGGGGGAGGCGTTGGCCCCTAAAGATACTCCATTCCTACAGTGTTTGGGCCTTTGAACACGATGGTAAAATCCGTTTGCAGATCCGATCTTTCGTTCGGGAGTTGTTAGGGACGGATCATAGCCCTGTATTTCAGAGGGCCGTGACGGATGGACCGGACAAACGCAATAGCTACCGTTTTTGGTCGCTTTCACAATAGCTCCCAAATGGTTCGCTAATAAAATTCATTTCGAAGTTTCCACTGAAAATAATTTGCTAAAGAAAAAGGTTTGATGATTTTTATTAACAGACATTTTATTTGAATGAAGCTTTCTTAAATTATTGCTAATCATTTCATGGTTATTTTTCATTGCTTACGATTAATTCTAATTTACATTTGTAAATTTCATTGTCTTGAAACGAACTATTCAGTGATGACATTTAAATGATGGATCATTGTCTAGATAACATTAAAGCAAGCACGAATTACACAATGAATTTCATTTCCCAATGTTTAAAGTTACGTCAGTCCACATCGTAAATATTCTTGTAGGGGAAAGAGGTCAAGGAATGGCGCCTCTCTTCGATTTGCTGTTGTCTATTTTCACGACGTCTCTCTTGATATTCAACTCTTCTTTGTTCCCTATCGGATTCCTGAAAAGAAAGAAAAAGGCTTTTAGCACAACTGAAATAAAACCATCACATCTCTCTATTTTTTATAGTTTCCTATAAAATGGATATTTAGTAACAATAATATAACTATATCCTTCGTATAGAAATGCATAACTAACAAAAGTATCTGATTGTAGTAGAGTAAGTCGGTGCACAGACACCATCACAAACCAACTAAAAACATTGTTGCATATTTATTTTTTTACGAAAACAAAGAAAGTAACATTGAGAAACTGTGAAAAGATTTAAAATGGGGAGAAAAAAATGAAGAATGAGAATTTCCCATGAGGGAATAGAACTCACGATCTTCGCGTTATTAGCACAACGCTCTAACCAACTGAGGTAACAACATTCAGGCCACCTACAACTGAGCTAACAGAAGCCGTTGTGAAGCATTGTGGGATATGTGTCCAGAGATATACAGACCGGGGATATAAGGTGTCTTTCAGAAGCCTAAAACAGATAGAAATAAAAAAGAGAAACGACAACAACATCAACACTTGAGATTAATTAAAGTCTGCCGTATTTAGAGACGGTGTAAAAGAGAAAAACGGGAAAAAAAACCACTATTTTTTTTAATTCCAATTACTCGCATATATTACACTGAAATGCCAAAAAACTAGGATACCTGTCTAACACAGAGTAGGTCTCCTTCGCGCTTGGCATGGACCCCACGAGCGCTCAGTTGCTCATGCATCCTACAGAAAGTCCCATAATTCCGTAATGTTCACTGGATTCCTTGCAGTGACGGCACAATGAAGAGAATCCCACATGTGTTCGACGGCTTATAAATCTGGCGAACGCGGGAGTGATGGCAAACTGACAGGAATACTTCTCCAGCCATAATCTGTGGCCTTGTGTGGTGGTGGTGCATTGTCTTGTTGATAAGAGACCCCCCCCCTCTAGAGGTAAATGCATGGCATTAAAAGGTGTAAATGATTCGCAAATATGGTGACCTACCAACTATCAGTCACAGAGATCTGCAAACCTGTGAGGGGTCCTAATGTGTGCCAGCTGAACACATCCCCATACCGTAACAAGGCCACCTCCGCCCTATGTTGTTCCTTGTAGGAATGTGGGATCGAGTGTTGCTTGGGGACCCTGAGTTGAAATGGCAATTCGTTGGACCAGGCTACACACTTCCAGTCATCTAAGGGTCCAGTGGGGGTGTTCTTGAGCCCAGGCGATGCGCAGAGCCTTGTGTTAGGTGGTCAGTAATGGCAGTCAGGTGGGATGTCGGTCCCCGTAAACCCATAGAACACAGAATGTTGCACTGTTCCAACGCTTATGCTAGCACTGGCCCCAGCATTGAATTGCACTGTTATTTGAAGCAATGTAGCACGTGGGCCGGATGTTAGATGTGTTCCAGACGCCGCTGTCCATGTTCATCAAGGGTCTAGCACGCTGGATGTTTTCCCTCATTTCGTGTTGTCCAAATACTCCCTTCCAATTGAACGTGTGTAGGTGAACTTCGTCGTAATTTCCGAGATGGAATGACCCGGGCTACTAGAATCATGCATCCTTTGAACCCTACATCTTCCGAAGTCGCTTAAGTCCTGATAAGCTACCATTAAAGCTGCGAATGCTACTACTAGAGATTGAGGAGATATATACGTTGTTTGCAGACGATTCTATTAACTTCAAGGTAGCATGAAATGGGCATAGTAGTGCCCTTCCCATTTTTTTTTATATTGCAATGTATTCCTAAGGGTTTTTCTCCCAAAATAGTAATAAAAGAATAAACAATAAATATAAAGAATGAATTTCTGCTGTTTTAAATTAAAGGAGAGTCTAATACATGTCTTCATAATAATATTAGTGATTTTTGTGCTAAGAATAAATAAATAAATAAATAAATAAATAAATAAATAAATAAATAAATAAATCAAATACTGTAAAGGTTGCAATTCTTATAAATTTTGTCTTAAAAACGGGCCTATGGATTTTGATGAAGTGGGATGAATCGACCGTTTTCTGGTGCGAGAAAGCGATTTAGCTAGATCTCGACTTCGGTAAAACTCATTTAGCGGGTAAATGATTGACGTGGGACCTGGGTACCAGGTTTTTATCTACATTGTTCCTACTTTATTTTCGTATTATTTTATTCTTAACGTTTTTATTTTTACGTGTAATAACATAATAATTTTACTTAATAATTTCTAAATCTTTTTTTCTTTTAACGTCACATATATTCCCTGCGGAGCTTTCATTTCCCCAAAGGGGGTTAAATAACCAGGTGTCTACAATATTCTTACTTTTTGTTCTATTTTAGCTAGCAGAGCTCGGTCTTCCAGGTACTAATTAAATGATTTAATAAGCATACCGTAATTACGATCATTAAGACTTATTAATTAAGATGGACACTGCAATACTCTTGGATAAAAATAAGAAAATTGATAAATTTCATTTACAATTATTTGATGAAGGAACATTGACAGGTAAGAACATAGTAGAATTTCACTTACAGGTAAAGGTTTTCTCAATAGATCCCACTGGAAACGATGGCAGAGACTCCTAGTAGTGTCCGCTGCCCTAAAAGAAAATCATTGAAAATGTCAATCAAATTTTTAAGTGTAAAGTTGATGTAAATGATCTATGATTGACAGCTGGAAGGACCTCGTATCCGTTATGATCGCAATTTACTGTAAAGATATCAAGAAAGCATCGATTGAAATCCATTTGCTACAATTTTTTTTTTCCAAAATTAATTCTATCATAAATCTAATTTCTCCAAGCAATGAGAAAACTAAAGTTAAAACATATTATTTTTTAAATTTAATAGTTATTTCTCAAACTATGGACACGACCCCAGATTTGGTCTCATGACTACTATATTATGTTATGTGGTGAGTGGCAGGGAAGCCGAGCACCGCGACCGTTGGTCTGTTGTGCTATCCCACGGAAATACGGACAGACGGAGAGAAAGAATGGTGGGAGAAGTGCAGGGGAAACCAGAGAACCCCCAGAAATCCTGCCCAGCGCGGATCGTCCACCATCACGAAACCCATGAGAACCGAACCTCGGTACTCAGAGGTGAGAGGCCAATGTCTCAGTGATAACGCCAATCGCGCGGCCTCACGACAACTAAGGAAAAGCCGAAATTACTTATTCAAGGCATTTTTCTTCATAAAAGATTTTTTTGTATTGAATTAATATCTTTGAAAAGATTGAAAACTTTTCAAAACTTACCGTTATCTTAATGCTTTTACAAATATTTTTAATGTAATTATAAATATCTATTTTACAGGAGTAATCGCTAATGGAGTTTTTTTTTAAATTCAAATATTAGATATTATCAGGTTGAAACCCTAAAATGTCGGTTTGGTTGACCTGCAAATATCATAAGTTCCTGGGAAGTAAGCATGGTTTAGGTGTGTAGTTATGTCGGTTGAAGGATCACACCTACTGCAGTTGGTATCGCCTGGTCATGAGGTTCTTTCTATATTCTGCGTCCTGTTTTGTGAGTTGAATCAAAATAGGGAGACGTTGGCTATTCGACAAGTGATGCTTTATGAGTTCCTACGAGGCTTATCAGCAGCTGAAGCGAAGGGGAACATATGTAGTATTTTCAATGAAGACCATATAAGCGAAAGGACAGTGCAGCGTTGGTTCCAAACCTTTTGTGATGGAAATTAGGCTACATTGTAAAGAATGCTCCCAAAGGACGTCATGAAGAAGTGGTCTCAGCCGAGGAGGGGAAAGAACTTATAGAATTCAACCCAGAACAAAGTTCACGGGCGATGGCTGAGAAAATAGGGATATCTCACACAACAAATTTATGCCGTATGTGTCAGAATTGATTGAAAGACAACAGAAACTAGGAAAGATACAGCCTACACTGGTCAATCGAAAAGAACCCATTTTGCTTCAGGATAATGCAAGACACATCCGCAGGAAACTTCACGAACTTGGATATGAGATTTTGCCTCATCCGCGTTATTCCCCGGACCTGTCACCAACATATTTCACCTATTCAGACAGATGGACAACTTTGTGAAGGGCAGGAAATACCTCCAAGGTTGTGATCTGAAAAAGGACATCGAAGCAACTCCAAACCACGGATATGTGCAAGAAAGGAATTTATATCTTAAGACGGCGTTGGCAAGATTGTATAGATGTCGACGGATCAATAATAAAATTACACCTGACACTCAAAAGCAGTTTTTGAATTCGTTTACTCCAAACTGGCATTTAAGGTTTCCAACCTGATAAGTGCACGAATGAATGCATTAAGACAAACCATATGTCTTTGGAACTATAAAATTTCCAAAGGATTGAATATCAAGATGTTAAGAGGTACTATATCACTGTGATTAACATTTCTGCCAACAAAAACATTCTACAACATTTCACAATCACATGTTTCTGTAAAAGTCAGGTAAATTGCATTAAAATCAAAATTCTTCCTTTATTTCCTAGTAATTCTGAAACTTTTTTAAAACTTATCGTTCTAAACTTAAACCACTGACGGACCTCCACAAAAAGATCTTCATTCAATTATTTAGAAAAAGCTGCTGATTCGGCTTTTGACCACTCGTCAACCCAAACACCTACGAACTAATAGATTCCAAACATTTGATGTTTTTGTCTGAGGAACAACGAAATATCAGATTTTCAAGAAATACGACAGACTTGAATTAGAAACATCCCTACGAACAAGTACGGCTAATTTTGAGAACGAAGTTGATACAAACAAGCTGATTTCATTCATATTTGCTAAATTTATCATTATAAAAAAATCAGGTTATCATTTTTAATATAAGATATATATAATCATATAAATACCTTTGGTTGGAAGTGGAAGGACCATAATTTCTCTCTTCAGCAGCAATAACTTCTCTCTAAAACACAAAATTGGCCTTAGGGTATTAAATAAAGTTTGTTATATGAATTTAGTCGATAGGAAGAGATATTAAAGATATAAGTAGTTTCCTTTATATGTTATAATTCTGTTACGGATCACTCTGTATTTCAGTAAGGATTTACGAAATAGAGTATTATTTTTAATGCAATCGGAAGCCTACACTCTTAAAGATAGGTGATGAAAATTAATTTTGGATACCTCCGACAAAAATCACTTAACTGTTCATGCCAAAGTATCCGCGTAAACACAATGAAGCACAACACATTCTTTTTCACTTCGCGAACGTTTCTTACTAACAATGGCTGCTCAACGTATCCGAGCCATCTTGGGGGCGTCCAAGCCTTTCTTAATATCTAATAGATATCCAAGAAACCGGTGCTACGTTAAGAAGAACAAATCTCAAAGTATCCAGATATGCGACCCACAGGATGAAATTGCTAGTCTTGCTATTAACTGGGCGTAAGGAAAAAAAAACAATGCTGTTTCTCTTCTAACAAATTCATCACTCCTCCACGACGAAAGGTAACCACGTTTGTTATCCTAGACGTTTCATGGCGAGACTGACTCAGAAGTTTCATGTAACCATTATATAGGTATAGTGACGTAGTCAAAGTTTCACCAGTGACCCTTCCAGAAATAAGGAGTGTCTTGAAACTTCAAGTGACATCACCATAGCCTCACTACATATACAAAATGGCGCCACCTTCTCGCCAGCATAAAAAAAATTCCAAATAAAAACAAAGTTACATTTAATAATCTATACAATCATTTTCAGATAACGATTATAAAGTTAACATAAGGTGGTAGGATGTAAAAAAATATTTAAAAAAAATGATAAAAAAAGATGTTTAATGTAGAAAACTTTCCATTTGAAGATTAGTTAGAAAACAGAGAGAAGAGATAATAAAACATGGCGGAGAATGCCAGAAAGCAAAAACAAGGCAAAGGTCGCTCCGCATTAACAAAGTGACATAACGACACTAAATTCCGTCAATGAAAAAGTAGGAGAAGGAAAATAAAATACGGAAACAGAAAAGACCGTAACAATTCAAAGCTATTCAGTCGCAAAGCAGTTTATTACAACAAAATAAAAATAACATTAAAATATCAGTTCTTATTAGAAATGTATTGCTCATTGAAAATACAGCTTTATTATTGTTATGTAGATAGACTCGAGTCAAGTGACTTTGTATTATTACTATCCTTTGGTTTGATATCAATATTATTACTATCCTATGGTTTGATATCAATATTATTACTATCCTATGGTTTGATATCAGTATTATTACTATCCTATGGTTTGATATCAGTACAGACCATTGACTTCCTTTCACGAATAGTCACAGCATTTAAGTAATTTACGCTGTTCATGTAAAGTTCAACGAAAGAGATTTTGTCTACGCTAAAAGATTTTGTAACGCTGGAAATAAATAATAACGTTGTTCTTAGTTCATGAGAGGAGCATCATTCTTTAACTTGTCAGTATCTCTCATGGCTTAAATATTAATTGCACAACGGAATTTTGCCTATTCACTTACACATTCGTGACACAATTGGCTTGAGATATCAAAGAAGAAACAAATGTGAGTGCTAGTTTGCTGTGAGTTGCAACGTGTTATGGCGGAATGTTAAGGTCGATTTCTTCATGTAATTGTCGCCGATGTTGAAAGCAGGACACGTAATTTCAAACCAGAGAATAAACGGGAAGATGATGTTTGGAAATCAACTTCATCTCCGACTCAGCAGTCAGTCAAGGTTACTTCGTTTGCAAGAAAGGCAATGATTATTATTTTGTTTGACTTCCGTGGAATGATTTACCATGGAAATAAAAAAGTTACAGAACAGTTTTCTGATCTGATTAGCGAGTTGTCGCTATTGTTTGATAGCGATATATTGTTGTTGTGGCTAGCGTTTGCGGTTATTATTTTTTTTTTCGTTAACTAGAAAATTTTCGAATTTGTTAGTTGATCTCGTTGTGGACGTACTTTTAGGTTTTTAGCTTAGTGTTTATGATTTAAAAAGTTAAAGTGTCCCTCTACAAGCCTGGACAGGCCTTTGGGGCGCGGGAGGTCAGATTCCCAGCGTTTCGTGATGGTTAAATTTAGAGCTCATTTGAGATAGTAGTGCCAATGGAAACTTTTAGGATTATATAAAAGGAAGATTTTTTTACGTTTTAATTCCAAAGCTTCACCGAACCGATGTCACCTAATTGAAAAGTAAAACTCAAGCACAAGATGCATTGTGGGATTTGGAAGAAGACAGTGCTCATAATGGACTCTTATCATTCGGATGGAAGTATTTAAAAGCTTTTGAATTTCTTATAAAGGGAACCTCGTGAATGAAAATAATGAGAAATGGTGTTTAGGTTTTTTGTTCCCGCCCCCAATGAGAAACATTGTGGCGTGAGACTGAGGGACTGTCCTTCCCACTCAAAAACAATGATGTGATTGGGACTGAACTGCCGGGCTCCGATTGTCAGAGATCTCAGGAAATTGATGTAAAAACATTTAGTTGGAGTTTTAGGAATTTTTCAATAAACAATGTGACTATAATGATGATTCTACTCTATTGTTGTTATTTGTGTCAATGTCGTTTTGTTTATATTTTACTTGCTTGGGATTATAAACATTATTAATATTTAACTATGGCGTGGTTTCTTTGCCTCTTAAGTGACTGTGACCGTAAAATTAGGAAGACTATCCATTATAGTATTCTGTAGTAGCTATCACGATAATTTTTTTTTAATGATTGTGTTCTGTGAAACTAATAACTTAGGTTCTTACAGAGAATGCTCCATAGAGCAGCTGGGAGAAGTATATGTTCTCCAAGCTGATGCATGTTCACATTTTATGTTTACTTCATATGATAGTAATGAAAAATATAATAATCATGAAGTTCACTTTATATAATTATACATTGTCTGGCCACTTTATTAGATGCATCTACCTAGTAGCGTATTGGATTTCCTTTAGCCCTCAAAATAGCCTGAATTTGTCGAGGCATGGATTCCACAAGATGCTGAAAACGATGTTGAGTTATTGTGTACCATGCAGACATGAGTGAGTCACGCAGTTCCTGAAGATTTAATGGAGGTGTAGGCCTGGGGCGAACAGCCCGTTCCAGCTCATCCCACACATTTTCAATCGGGCTGAGATCCGGGGACTGAGCGGCCACTGCAGCATCCCATCGTCATGTTCCTCAAACCATCCCATAGTGATGCGGGCTTTGTTTACCGGCGCATTATCCTGCTGGAAGTAGCCCTCTTCAGGAGGATAAACTGTTAACACGAACGGTTGCACTTGGTGAGCAACGATGTTTAGGTACGCTCTAGATAGCATTCTGACGGGCCTCCAGAGGTATCAATGGACCCAACGTGTGCCAGGAAAACATCCCCGACACCATAACACAACCCCCACTGGCTGGAAGAGTTGTTGTGAGACATAGCATTTGTGCGCACAGCAGACAGTGTAATAAAATGGCCAGACAGTGTATATTTATTATAATTTCTGATCATTGTTATAGCTAAAGTATCCCACAATAGGCATACGTAGACCTTTGGAGTCTGAGGAGATTTGGTTCCCGGCATTTCGTGACCAACCGGACTAAGTTAAGATCGGATTGTCAGCCACCTACCTTTAATTCTGCGAAAGAAACACGGTACCCATTTTGCAGAGAGCTGGGTGGACCCTAGGACCCATCTAGAGGAAAAATTGATTAGCAGCGTCGGTCTTTCAGTCACGCGCCTTATCACGTGGCCTATTTCTAATCATTGTCTTACAACATATATAACACAGGACAATAATTCTAAACACTACTTACTTATTACATAATTATATGTGACCCAGCAACATATTTAGACAATTTTTCGGTTGTTGTCTAAATTTTTTTGTTTGTCAATTTTTTTGTATGCTTATGTTTGTATAAATTTATTATTAGTATCTTGTGGGCACAAATAACTGCAAAATAATTAATCTTTCTACGGCAAACTTTTTCTATGTAATTTTATATTTAAGAGTGGTTTGATATTTCATAACTGTAAATAGACGTTGATTTTGTAACCATTCCCAATGTAGGTCAAAATATTGTTTCTTAAGTCACTCAAATTAATTACTTAAGTATATTTCAATTTGAATAATTACCAAACATTTTGCTCAAAAATCAACACCTGTTTTCATCAATTCCATTTTCCATAATTACATTCCAGAAAATGCATAACATATTCAGCAATTATAGCCGAGGACGGCAAACCCATGAACACCCCCTTTTTTTGCTGATAAACAGAATCTTTAAATTTGAACCATTGCATCTTAAATATGGTGTTTACCAATTTATGAATATGATTAATATCAATTAAACCTTTTTTGTTATAAGTATTTAAATTAAGATTATAAAAATAATCAATTAATAAAAATAATTGAAATTGGATAAGAGGTACCGACAAGGAAGTATATAAATTCACTACATCGAATAATGCCATAATGTTATCATTATTACATGAGCTAATTATGGAAACAATGGAATTAATCAATAAGAATATCTACTTCATCTGTAGATATTTAGACGATATCTTTTTGTTGGTTAATAAGAATGAAATTCACAACATTTTATCTGCTTTCAATGAAATTGATAATGATATAAAATTCACAATGGAATTAGAAAGTAACAACAAAATTCCTTTTCTGGATGTCCTAATAATTATACATAAGGGTTAATTTAATACTACAGTATACAGTAAGGAAGTTAGTGCAAATGTTACTATGAATTACAATTCAGAAGGACCGATGATTTATAAAACAAACGTAATTTCTTTGGCGGTTAACAGAGCTATCAAAATTTGCTCAAATCAGTTATTATTATCCAATGAATTAAATTCAATCAGAAGTATCTTCTTATAGAATGATTTTCCTATAGATTTTATTGATAAAACAATTAGCAGAACCTTGCAAAGAAGTAAATTCTCTAAACCTAGGACAAAAGAAAATAAGAAATTTGTTTCTATTCCGTATGATGCTAAACTTAAACATATGCTTGATCCTATTTTAAATCAAGCAAATATAAAATTGGCACACAAACTAATAATACTTTAAAACACATCTTTAATAAGAATATTAATAAAATTAATAATAAAAGACAAAATGGGAGTTATTTATGGTATCAAATGTGAAGGTGGCAGTATTAATTGCATGTATTTTGGCGAAACTGGACGTAAAGTAAAAAAACGAATGGAAGAACACGAAACAGCTATACAGAAGAGTAACCTGCAATATTTAGCAGCATTACATCACAAAAATTCCGGCCACAATATAATGGTAAACAATCCCGTCATCTATGGGATTGAGAAGGATTGTTACTTACGTAAATTTCACGAATCATTGTTAATTAAATCTAAACACTGTTACAATACTGATGTATCAATTAAGAAAGCGATACAGTATAATTTACGATAGATTATTTGTTGTTACATTTGCAAGTTATTGTTATAGACAATACATTATCGTGTGTCATATTAAAAGTTAAAAATGGTTCAAGAACACACTTAAAAATAAAGATATTTACAATAAAAACATGATACTTATTAAAATCCCAGGAACCGGGAACATAAATGCAATCATTCGTGCTGAAAAACCGATTAGGGGCTTCGGTAAATGTATCTTTGTTAACTATTTGTCTGATTGTGTGGTTATTACGGGAAACGATACCAATGTTATGAGGCGTTAGAAGGCGCTTAACAATGGCGAAGAATTGCGAATGTACGAAACAGAAATATAAAAGCCTAATCTGGACTTACTATGGGTAGGGCGGTAAAGGTTCTTTAAGTACTGTCTTATTATGCTGTTGATTCATTTGATGGTCAAGCCTTTAATGAAGCGAAAAGGTCCCGTTCGGATGAAAGATGAAAAGACCGCCATTTGAATTACATTCCTCTTTTGGCTGATAGGAACATGGAAGGAATACTTTTAACATAAGACCAGCATAGGACAGACTCCTATGTGTTTGTTAACCCGCTTGGATACAAGGGCATCTAAAAACGCTAAGCCATTTGGTTCCTCGGAATCAATGGCAAATGATATTTCAGGTGAGATAGCATTGAAACTAAGATTGTTCACACTGTTAGGGTTAATGACGAAAAACAAATCAAATCAACATATCTGTGGTAAAATAATGGTTGACATATATTAGTACACATGTAAACCTGATTCTCAATGTAGGACATGGTGATCTCGACAACAACGGTAAATGATGGCAGGCTATTAAAAAACTTCATGGGTTTGCTTTGTCACGAGACAAAAATATTTCACCGTGAGCAAGATTGTACTAGACAGGTAGAGCAATAACAACTCAGCTACCACCTAGACTCTGGGACAGAGAAATGATAAAAAAAATGAATAAAAATAAAGCACATGGAATGAAACACACAAAATTAAGGTTAAGATAAAGAACACACAGGTTTAATCTGGCTAGAAAAATAGGAATACAAAAAATAAAAAAAAATAAAAGTTTACTTGATCGAAGTGAGAAAAAAAAATAAATAAAATAAAAGACGAAGTCCAAAAATTATTACTTCGTGCTCGAATCTTTACAATCACTAAAGTCTAGGGAATTTCAAAAGTTTCTTTTCACAAAAATCTTTCCCTTGGTTTTTTCGGGATGTCCAAAAAAAAAGTTATTGATGGGCACAAGTTGGTAAATGACAAATATTACTTACAGGTATGAAGATCTTGGTTTTGTTTGAATATTGGGATCCACAAAATCACCAAATACGAGTCACATTAAAATAGAACGAATAACTGCATTGGAAACTGGAATATTATTTTAGGCAGAAATCTCCATGACTGGTTCTGACTGACGTCGCTCCAGGGGTTTCTTCGCCATCCAACGGGATTCTCAATCTTTATTTCCGCGGCGGCTGCATTGAAATCTTTGGCAGCACAACTGCGTTTGTCAGGGCGGTAAATAAATTTATACATGAAATTTAACTGGTTATTGCTAATTTCATTCCACACATTTCTGCTATTTATTAGAATTCTGCAAATATCCCCAGCAGAAAGGTTATGGGCCCAGCACTTCCACTGCGCATGTGCATGCGTCTGCGTGTGTTTATGAAATTAGTAGCGTTGTTGCTGAAAGTTTGATAATCAGTATTGTCAAATACAGATGTATAGAAAGTAGTAAAAGTACTACTACGTATCCGATTGGGATATCGAATATCTGCCTTAGTTGAGATTAATATAAGTGAGTACATTATTGTAAGAAAGTTAAATCTTACGAAGATTAAGATGGCAGTAAGTGAAACGAATGTAAAATTCGATGGTAAGAACTATACTACCTGGAAATTGAGTATGAGAAACATACTCATGAAAGAAGGCCTGTGGAGAGCCGCAATAATGTCAATAGATGATATTGAAGAGATAGAAGACAAAAGTGAGAAAAAGAAACTAAAAGATAAGTCCGAGAAAGCATTTGGAACCATTTTTGAAATGCTTGACGATAGGTTTAAGCTACTTGTGAAGGAGGAAATTGACCCTTCCAAATTAATCAAAGAATTGGATGAAAGATATAATAAGAAAGATCTTTTAAAAATTTCTCGTTTAAAACGAAAATTATATCTGAAGCTACCAATTTTGTAGATTGTCAAGACTTAGAAAAGGAGTTAATTAATATTAAAATAATTATGAAGGAACTAAGTCGTATTGGCGGATCTATTGATGAAGAAGAATTATCCTAGATGGTTCTATCCGGCATTCCCCCTGAGTATGACTCTACCGCATAGGGCCTGGTATTAACTCAAGGAACGCCTGAATTCAATTTCGATACAATATTAGATCGAATAATAGCTGAAATTGAAAGGAAGAAATCTAATGTAGAAGAAGCAAATAATGTAAGTGATATCTCTACATATAAATCGAAAGTCTCAAAGTCAAGAGCACAATTTAAAGAGAAGCGCAAATGCTTCAAATGCAATAAGTATGGGCATATAGCCAAAGATTGCAGGTTTAGAAGACAAGATAAAAGTACTTCAGAAAAGAACAATAGTAGAAGCTCTAAAGATCAGAAGTCAAAATCCCGTACTTCAGATGAGCGTGCTTACACAGGAATCACAGTTAGTACAAATAATAAGTGCATGCTAGCTAGTGTAAGTAAGGATGTATGGTTAATGCTCAGCGCAACCACAAACCATATCTGTTGTAATAAATCTAGTTTCACAGAATATGAAGATCTGAAAGAAAATGTAAATATTCATGGTGCTTCGGTGAAGCCAATTAAAGCCATTGGTAAAGGTACTGTAATTTTACGATGTCATGTACCAAGTCATGAGAAGAATACCCTAAGGTTAGAAAATGTATTTTATGTACCTAATTTAGGTGTGAATTTAATTTCTTCACCCCAGTTGACTTATAAGAAGTTTGCTCAGCATCTACGAGGTGAAACTTATATTGTGTATGATTGGAATCGTTTAGAAGTATTGAGGGCTAAACTAGTTTCCAATTTATATCACGCTGATGTGAGTGTGATTAATAAGGATATTAAAACATATGCTAAGACGTCTGAGGATCGTTCTACTCTCTGGCATGCAAGGTTGGGCCACCTTTCATACCGGAAGCTACAAATAATAAATAAGGATAAGCTACTAAGAGGTATTGATCCTATAAGAGAAAAGAGGAGTGTTAAATGATTCCCCAATAATACTAAAATAAGGCTTAAAACCACGTTTTTGGGCTTCAAATTTTCAAAAAATTGCCGGGGGGGGGGGACCCCCGGTACGAACACCCGTATATCGCCCAGTGGAAATCCCTTAAAATATGCTCAGTTATGGCCTACATTTGAAGTATTTTTTTCTTTTCATCCAAGGTTGGTTTGTACTTTTGTTTTCCTTTGTCCTTTGATTTGACGGATTAATTCGAATTTGATTGGTTTTAAGATTCCTTTTAATCTTGATCCTTCCAGCCAATTATTTCCAATTAATTCCGTTATGCATTGACAAAGGGATTATGTAAATAGATCCCGAACTAGTCCACTTTTAATCTTTTATTTTTAATTTTCCAGTATGTTCTGTTATTGTTATCAATATTATAATTTTTTATCTTTTTTTGTCTGTAATTTTGTAGAAATTGTTCAAATAGTTTTATAAATATATTTTTCTTTTATTTTTAATATTTTATATTTGTAACGAATTTTTAATTTTTGTTCTTAAAACATTAGTTTCTCTGTGTTATGGTCTATTAAGTATCAAAATAGTAATTTTAATTGATTCAAATTAAAAGGAAAGGGGAATGGGAAATTCATGGAAATAGCCCATGTAAAGCATCGGGGAGAAAACGATTGGTTCTGTACAGGAATTTTGATGAAATTTGTAGCAACGAAACTGTTGAAAATGAGACGGCCGTCCGCATTCCAAATGTTTAACAAGGCCATCCTTCAGTCTTCTATCAAAGCATCATGGGAAGTTTCTGTTTTGCTGATAGATGTTTTGACATGACCATCATGAGTTTGTTTGTGAAAGTTGACCACTTCATTTTTATTTCCAAAAAAAAAAAAAAAAAAAAAAACACTCCTTTCTTAATAAGAATAGCCTTTCAAAATAAAAATATTTTTTTGCCCAAATATCATTTATTCTATGTATTGGATTTTATCATAGGCAATTTTTTTCTTTAAAACTTATTGAAAGCTATTTTTCGTTCAATCATGAAACTTATTGAAGACATTTTTCTCAGAATTCTTCCAAACTGAGCCCACTGGGATAAAAGTCGATTCTTTTAATAGATGGTATGGTGGTAACCAATGTTTCTATTTGAAGGATTTTCTTATTTTTGTAGGAATAAATGCGTTAGACTATTTATCAGAAATGGACAGAGCAGCTGCCAACAGCCATGTTTCTTAGAGGACGATAGCCAAGCGTAGGTCAATGGATCTGTCAAACTACTTTAGAATTTTAATTAGCTACAAGATTGATGCAATTTTAGCAACCAAAGGAGCTGTTCAATATCAAGGAACCACCATGCAGAAAAAAAATAATCCAAAAATAGATGACAGCAAGGAACCATTTTTTTTTCCATTCTATCTTTACCGAACGTAAGACATGTTTTCGTTCAACATTATAGAAAGTCTTTTCATGTTAATACATTCATTATTTAGTATTGTAATAAAAAAAAATGGGAAAAAATACGCACCTGGTAGTTGAACTTAGGAAATGTTGCTTTAGCATAACTGAAGTTTCGGAAACCACAGCAGATGGACTGACGTCTCCTGTTAACACAGATGTAATGTTGAGAAGGAAGACAAGTTCTACGAACACGTTCATTAACATGGTTGATGTACGATGGCTTAAATAGGAAAAAAAAACAGAACAACAAAGTAACATTATCTATTGGAGACAGGTCAAATACCCTCTAATACCATTAAAAATAATTCAAATAAAAAAAATACATAGCTATTCATATTCAAATACAAGATTTTCATAAAACCTATTTTTAATCTGATAATATTGAGTAATGATTTCTGAATCGCAGTTTTGTTTTGAAAATTCAGGCTGTTTTCAAATTCTTTTATCTTATTAATTGCAATGTAGATCTCCGATTAATAATTTTATATTTAACTTACAAAAAAAAAAAATTTAATAAACTTAAGACAAAAGTAATATTTAGGACTGTTTTACAAGAGAAAATTTATAAAAATTTTATTTATATACGCTCATGTCTATGAAAATTGCACCTCCATGAAGGAACATCCGAATGTGAGAAAATTTATTACCCACATTACTAATAGTGTACAAACAAACGATTAAAGTTTCAGAGCAATGCAACAACAGTATTTGCAAAAAATCAATATGGCCTCCACGAGCTGTAATAAGAGCTGCTATACGCCGCGCCGTGGCATCGAATCAAACAGGCTCTGGATGTGTTCCTGAGGTATCGCCTCTCAGGCTGCTTCTATCCGAGACCACAGTTCATCGGTATTGGCTACTGGATGACAATGATGGGCTAGTTGCAGAGTAACAATATCCCAGACATTTCCGAGATGTTTCGGCGAACATGCAAGCCAGGGAAGAAGGGGCATCTACCTTGCTTCGAAGACTGCCTGGACATTTATGTCCAACATGTGGCCGGGTGTTCTCTTGTTGGAATATGGCTCCAGGAGTGAGCTGAAGGAAGGGTACGACTTCAGCCTCCACAAGTTTCCTGATGTAGCGAATGCTGTTGAGAGTGCCCACAATTCTTACATCGCCTATGATACCCAATTGCTCCCCAAACCATCACGCCTATCGTTCGTGTAGTATGACGCTGGACAATGCAGTCTGGAAGATCGCGCTCAACTTGATATCGTCCAATGGATATGCGTCCATCATTGTAATCCAAGTTGAAGCGTGACTCGTCCGAAAACACGACATGGTGCCAATCTCCCATGTGTTAGCAAGTGGGTGGGTTATTGTGCCCATTGTAGCCTGAGGCGTCGATGGTTCAGGCCCAAGGGAATCCTCCGCAAAGGAATGCATGCACGCAGTCCTCTGCGCAGCTGACGCCGTCGAACCGTAGAACCAGACAATGTCAGACCTGTTGCAGTGTTCCAACGTTGTGCTAACACTCGAGAAGAGGCTGAACGGTTCGCCACTGCCATGCGGATGAGATATCTATCATCCCGTGGTGTCATCACTTCCGAATTTTGGACTTCTCCTGTTCTGGTCCGTTCACTACTTTCATATTCACTACTTTCATACTCGCATCGCTGTCGTGGCATGGTGTCCCGTATGAGCAGCAATTTCGCAGAATGAAAATCTTCTTTCACGCAAGCCGACCATTCGGCTCCGTTCAAACTCCATAGCTTGCTTATAAGGCCCCTTTGACTCGAGTAGAACGTATGCATCTGACTGACGATGAAAAACTACTTGTCCTTTTTATTCCTCTACTTATACTCTCTTATACGACAGTTCAGAGGGCACTGCTGGGTTTAGGCTTGCGCAATCATTCTCTAATTTTAATCTTTTGCATAACATACCCTGTAATGAAGTATTGTCGTAATTCTGTATGTAAATATATTTTAATAATTATGCATGTATAAAGTGTTTTCTTAATTATGTTTATTTTAATCTAGTGTGACGACACAATATGCAAAGCAGGATTGTGGCGAACTCCGTGATAAGGACTGTTGGAAGTCAACGAAGGGGGGTTCGGTAGAGGAGAAGAGAGAGCGGACTGTGGCATCGGGCGTTGGTCGTCAAAGGAAAATAACGTGAGTCGTTATTGCCACCGAGTTTCTCCTTTGCATTGTGCGTCGGTTAGTAAGAATAATATATTGGATGTTAGTGTATTCAAGAACTTACCAACGAACGTGAAACAAATAGACTTTAATAGACTAATACTTTGTTAGAAGACCTAAACTTTATGTATCAAAGCAGATACTCTTTTGTAAATTAAGAAATGTTAAGCTGAAAAATAAACTGTTCAATAATTTAAAATAGAATTTAATGTGTTCATTTAATGTAGCCACATAGGTCCACATAAATCCTTACATTTCCTTTAAGTTTCACTATATGACATTTTTCATTTATACATATATATATATATATACGAGGGTGAGGCAAAAAGTTACCTTAATTTTTTTTTATTGAAAAATATACACACCTTTACACGAAAAACACTACATCACTTTTTAATGCAGTCCCCATCACTTTCAATACAGATGCACCAGCACTTTAGCAGAATCTGGATTCCGCGAGAAAAAAAATGTTTTGGTTGACTGTGAAGCCGAGTATGCACCGCTTCTTTCATCCCATCATCCGTGCGAAACAATCATGCTTGGTCGCACGAAGTGCCTCCCTGAGGAGCCCAAACACAAGGTAATTACTCGGTGCAAGGTCTGGTGAATATGGAGGATGTGAAAGACACTCGAATTGCAGATCTGTTAGTTGTTTTACCATCGCACGAGCTGTATGCTGTTGAGCATTATCCAGAACGAATCGCGTTTTTTGACTTGATTGTGGGTTCAAATGGCTCTAAAGCAGATCAAATATGGTTCACTGGTTACAGTAAATCCCATGGTCATATAATGTTTCAGGGATTAGACCTTTAGAGTGCCAGAAGAGCGTGAGCATCACTTTGCCAGCCGACGGAGTTGTGCAGAATGTTTTTGGTTTCGGCGATGATGAATGTCATCATTCCTTGCTTACTCGCTTCAGTCTCTGGCTGGTAATATTGGACCCAGAATTCGTCACCAATGACGATACATCGCAAAAGGTAATCCCCATCAACTTCATAACGTCACAATAGCGTTTCATAAGCTTCCACACGAAGTTCTTTGATTTGGGGGGGCAAATTGTCTTGATACCCACCTAGAGGAGACTTTGCTGTACTTTAGAATGTATCGAGAATGATGTGGTAAGCTTATGCCAAACCATGACTAACGAACACTATATCAGCCATCTCGTTTAATGTTATCAGCGGGTTTTCCCATATCAATCCTTCCACTGCTGAGATAATGTCAACCATACTGGCAGTATGACGGCGGCCGGAGCGTACTTGACATCCCACTTTTAAACTTCCTGTGCCATTCGTTAACTTGCTGAAGCGACAAACAACTATCCTTGTACTGTCTTTGCATCCTGTTATGAATATCTGCCAGTTTTTGATCCTTACTGCCCCAAAACCGGATAATTGCTCCTCTTTGGAGCATCCTTCTAATTGCGCGGCCATCTTGGCTTTGGCTTGCTGACGTCACATTCGCCGCATAGGCTAAAGTATATGCGCCCGCAGGTTCCTCAAATGGCAAGACGTAACGTATCTGTATGAGAATTCTCTACTACGAGATATTAAATTTTTGTGGCCATATTAAGGTTTCTTTTTGACTCACCTCGTGTGTGTGTGTATATATATATATATACAAGCGACCACTGGAAAGACAGAGCGCTGCAATCACTTTCCATGATTCATAAAGTTAAAGTAGCGGTAGTAGTAGCTTTCAATGTTTGAGCATCATGGTACATAATTGTTGCGTGCCTGGATGTCACAATACAAGTAAAATTAAAAATATACGATTCCATAAATTCCCAAGAGGAAAAAAAAACTGCAGACATTTGCGAGAATAATTTTTATACTCAGCTTTAATCCACATTGATTTTTTGTAAAAATGTAATAAAAATATTCTTTAAAACTTTCTAATAACACTGGCTCTCTTTTGGGTATTTATTCCATTTTTTTCCAAATTTGGTGACAATCTCATGGTTAGATCTAGCTACAGACGGCTCAGAAGTATAATTGTGTCTACCTGGTACACTCTATTGAAAAGAAAAGGACACATCCCGAAGCAAATGTTGTAATGTTGAAAGAATTGCTCTATGGAATACGTAATAAGTATATAAAAATGAACAAGTGATTTCATTTTCATTGCAAAAGAGCTATTTATTATAAGAGCTGATCAGTGGCAGCAGAACTGTTAATGAGTAGTAATTTCTCCTCTTGCGATTTTACAAGCCGATTAAAAAGCCGATGTTGCGCTAATTTACGGGACTAATGCTGTCCTTGGTAGACATTTTGTAATGGTTGGGCAGGTGATGGCTGCTATTATCTTCCCAGCATATTTCAGGTCCAGATTGGGGACCTGGTTGGTCATGTAAGGTATGAACTCCATTTTTGAGAGTCTCGCCGTGTGAGATCTTTCATTACTTTTCTGATAAATAGTTATTCTAAGGCGTGTTAGCGTGGGCGATACAAATGGCTGCTGAATGTTGTGAACGTACAGATGTGTTGTCGAGGTGCTTGTAGGAAAAGTAGGGTAGATTGATTATCACACAAGTTTGCTCCTCAGATTGTAATCCTCGATTTGATGACTGTGCCCCGTTCGACCATTGCAGCTGATGATCATCACCTCCTCCATCTACGTATACGGTGATCCTCTACGCCAAGAGAGAGGCAGGATTCGTCGATGAACACAACATCCGTCCAGGATTAGAGCTCGACACCACTCTCACGATCGTCGTTGAATGGTGTTCCTTGATACTACCTAATGCGTAAAGGAAGTATAAGTGCCTCTGGAGGAAGCCATCGATGTCGTTATGGCTGATCGCAGGATTCCTTTGAGTTGTTGTTTTCGTAGAAAGTTCAGATCCTTTCTGCTGCCAATATCATCTGAATGTTGAATCACTCCGACCAAGATGGCTGATGGCCACCAGGTTTCTTTTAAATCTATAATGCGACCTCTCAATCTCGCTCAGTTGCTTCTACTGCCGATGGATGTCTCGTAGAGCATTAGGCACACCCCTTGTGGTCAAGACGCCAGTCTGCCATGAGGTTGAAATTTCGGAGCCGGCATGGATGAGAGCGTCTTCTTTTCTGTTTCTGAGGGTACAATATAAGCTACGCTCTAACTATTGGCTAAATAGTTCACAGTTTTCGTCCCTAATCGAGGCAAAGACAAAGAGCCTAGGATTTGGTTTTTAAAAAAAAAAGAAGCATCCTTCGTAAGGATTTTAGAGACTACATAACATAGCGAAACAGCAAAACTAATCAGTTTTTTGCGTCTGTGCGATGTCTTTCCTTATAGTGGCCTCAGAATGCGTCCTTTGTCAAGCGCTCTGAAAACGCTCGACGAGTTCATTAGCGATGAAATTTTAATCATTCCCATATTTATCCTAAAGGCTTTTGCACACTGAGTTTAACGTCGCTCTTTCTGTTTTTTAGAAATGAGCCCTTTTTTTTGGATAATTCTCAACTTCCACAAATTGAAATTTAATAAACGCTTATTTTTCCCAAAGGATTGAATTTCCACAAAAATAACTGTAGATAATTTTTTGAGTTTAATTTAACTTGAATAGAAGAGATTATAAGTTCATAATCTGTAGATAATCAGACTCAATAGTCTCAATCAATCTCGAGATACTTTAAATATTAATGCAATAAAATTTTATTCGTATGTAGGATGGTTATTCGCTTTCTATGATGACATTTTTATTGAAATGAAAAAATTGCACTTATGAAAATTACACCTATGAAAAGCCATAGCTCCAATATCTATTACGTTGTATGTGACAGCCCTTATTCCTAATAATCGCTTAGTATCGAAGTTTTCATTCTGGTAGAGCATTTTCCAGAGAAACAAGGGGACTCCTGTTCTACGCCTCTTGTGTGACTTTTCAAAGGCCTGCATTGGTTTTGCATTGACGTTTTCCCAGTAAACGTTTTAGAAGACCTCATGGGGCTGGCATCCGGGGACTTCACAGGGACATGAGTACAGGTAAGGATCTGAATTCCGGTCTAGGCTTTCATGGAGGCGTAAAAATAATCGAAGGCTTTGCCTTAGGACTTGAGGCCTTGTCCTGATGGATGAAGACTTATATCGGTATTGTTTTGGTGCAGGTTTGGAATTTCTGTGCGATGAAATGGTTCCCAGATGTTGGCCTGATAATAAGTTGCATTGATTTTGGTATTGGAAGCAGTATGACGAATTTGAAGTTTACCTTTATGACAAAACCCAGCGACAACCATAAAGCCTTTAGGAAAACTCTCATCGCAATTCCGTATGAAGTTAGACCGTCCTTTCTTATCACGAGGGCGATATGAAATGGCTCGTGGCTTGTCGCAATCACTTAAATAAACTTCATAAAGGGTCACAATAAATTTCCATTTATCACCGGAAAGATACCTCTCTTAAAGCTTAGTCCTTCGCTCCTGAATATGTCGAGATAGGAGTAAATGAACCCTTGCCTTGAGATACTTTTCATATTGTTTGTTAATGTATTTACTGATAGTTGATCTGTCAGCCGTAATTGTTAGTCTGTATTGGTAGTTTTTCGTAGATGCCATAACACGTATCCAATGCAAGAAAAAAGGGGTTGACTCTGAGGCTTGCTGTTTTCGTGGGCATTTGGTTGCCGAATCCATGTCTGCCTCCATTACTGCATCGATGGATAATCTTCGACATCGCATACTTGCAGTCCATTTTCTTCACACTGTTTTAGGAGCATAGAAAAACTGAACTGAGCAGGGAAAAGTTTTATAGCCCTCCCAGTAGGTGTGTATTTTTGGAGCCATGATGAGCGAATAAATATTTGAACACAATTTGTGCGTATTAGAAGAATTTATCTTTGCTTTGGCACGTTCTCTGTGTGCGAACGTAAAATTTGAGGTCACGTTTTATCCTATAAAGCGAACGACCCTTCGTCAACATTCGGTATCAGGACTTTGGAGCAGACAAAATTTGTAATTGCTTCGCTCCAGCTCCGCTCCGACATGAAAATACTTGCTCCATGCTCCGCTCCATGCTCCAAATACATTTTTTAATTCGTATTATCAAAGATCAAATAATAAAAGCAAGTAGTTTTTTTTTAAGTAAAGTTTATTAATCATCGTAATGAATTCTATAAAACAGAACAGCTGACAGTAAGTCATCTTTCGCTGCTTGTCTTGTATTATTTAATACCAATTTTAAGGCAGAAAATAATCGCTCGACACTGACTTGTGTAGTAGACATACTCGACAGGCAGCTGGAATTCGGTGTGAGTAACCGTCAATAGCTTCAAATGTTGATTTTACTTTGAGTCTACTCATACACTCAATTGCATGACAATCTTGCTGAAGCTTCCTCTTAAAATTCTTCTTCACCCGAATGTTACATTTCTGAAATTCTAACGTTTTTCCAGATTCTCCAGCTCTTTTTCAAAATTATCATCTTGTGAAGAATTGTCTGCTAAATCGAACTATTTGTATTTCCTTTCTGTGATTGTAAATAACTTATTACTCGATGTGGCTGCTCGGATTCAATTGTTGAGAATTCCAGTCTTTCACCCTTTTGCCTCATACCGAAAGGTTTAAAAATCTTTAGTTTTTTGAGTCGATATCAAAAAGTCCTTCTTTTGCTTTTGTCGTTTGTGACGAACTCAGTAAAATTCTATACCGGGGATCTACATACATATAAATATAAACATTAAGTTTGGATTTAGAGTAAATGAATATTCTTACTTAAAAAATATTAGACAAATAAATGGGAATAATAATAATTGTAATAATTTTAGAGAAATCAAAAACCAATTAATATATGATATAGTCAATAAAAATATAGTAAAAAACTTCTAATCTATACTTTAACATTAATTAAATTTTGCTTTTGAAAATACACACATTAAACTTTCTAGCACCTATAAAACAGGAGTAATTCTGTAATTACATCAAATAGGACTGGTAAATATTAAAAACAAAAATCTGGAGCAGTGGAGCAGTCAAAAACTTGTGTGCTCCGGACAAAAACCCATTGCTCCACTGCTCCGGGCTCCAGCTCCGGGCTCCGCTCCAAAGCCCTGTTCGGTATAATGTATTTCAATATTTTATTTTGGATGTAATTAAAACATCAGAGATTTCAAAGGAAGGTCACTCCAGCCATGTCTTTTCATAACATTTGAAATTTAAACAGATCATTGAAATTTCTAATATTTAAGGTGATTTGGCGCAAATTCAAGTTAATTCAAGCCTTACTCATATTTTTTATCCAACGATGCTTTTTAGTCAGAATACATTGATGAAAATATCATCATTTAGATTCAATTGTTATAAATTTATAATATTGTACATCAGTGTTTAGTATCATAATTTACTACGATTAATTTTATAAACTACTGTGAAATTTCTAGATAATTCGATTGAATATAGGTGGGTGGGGGGTTGTAAGCTCATTGATAGCATCAAAATGGAAAAATAACTTACTGCTTCCTCAGGTTGTTCTTCTGAATCTGTATCGATATCAGCTAAAGAGTCTGAGTCATTGTCCGAATCACTTTCAAACGCAGAATCAAAAGCTGAATCAAAAGCTTCATCATCAACATCGAAGATATTCGGAAAGAAGCTCATTATAGAAGTGGATAACGATCTAGACAAATAAAAAGTAACATTATTCAAATCCACAGATATACTAAGAAGAGTCATAAATATTTGAAATTCGTTAATGCATGGAATGTTTTCTTTTGTAATAACTTTAAATGGAGAAACACTTCAATGCATGAGTGAAGTTTACTTCATTTCGATATTTTATTAGTTACATCCATTGATATTTTATTGGTTGTTCTATGGGTCCATTATTAACTCTTTGTATGATCTTATTTGTGGTAACATATTTCAATGGTTTGGTAATTCGAACTGATCCTGAAAGTGTTCAGGGAAGTAGTCATAAGGAAACAAATCTTGAAATGGACAAAGGATTCCTGTAAAAGATGTAAAATTACGATAAGGAAACCTACACGAGGTGGACAAAACAATATGAACATCTGTGAAATGACACCGAATCTTTGTTAGTACGATATTTGCCCACCCTTCGCCTGAATTACAGCTTGTATCCGACGTGCGTTGGACAAATGCAGGGGAATACACAGCCATTCGTTGTGCAGAGCAGTCTCTAGTTCCGAAAGTGTAGAGTTATCAGTAGGAGGGCGACAGTCAACCTGAAAGGCTTCTCAGGCGTTCGTACACATAAACACGTCCAGTGGTCTGAAATAATGTAAAGGAAGTTTCGTCAGACCAAATGACATGTCCCCACTGCTGTTGTCTCCAGTGTCTGTTCGTTTCAATGCATTTTGCGGTGTCACCAATCGTTTTGGAATTGTAGCTCTGCCATGAATGTTCGCGGCAATCAGTTCTCGTTGGATAGTTTTGGTTGATACGGGGTCCTGGACATGGATGTTCATCTCGGAGGTTATCTGGGACATCGTTGTCTTACGCTTCAACAACCATCTATCCCTGTCGGTGAGCTTTGACTTTCGCTCACTGTTTTGTTTCGCAGATGACGTCTTACCATGTAGGATGTCATAACAGTGCTTCTTGCAACACCCACAAGGTTGGCTGTTTTCATCGCTGAAGCTCCATCGAGGCTCTCTGTCCAATGATGAGGCCTTCGAAAGGACATAACGGCGTTTCACTGCTAGTACAGTTTTCCTATGCAACCCGTACGACTGCTGCTGATAGACTGATACCTCCGCCTTCGTAGCCACTATTCTAGACGTCTACTCTAGATGGCGTGGCTCTGGTTCCCATATGAATCACGGTCCGTTTTCATATGGATGTTCGTATTATTGTGTCCACCCCCTGCAAGTGTAACGAAACTTCGTGCTGATGATAAAGGAAAATGGTAGCTCGATTCATAGAAAAACAAATAATAAACATTACTATACATTGCTGAACTCCTAACACGAGATCCAACAAGAAATTGTGGATAATCAAATAACCAGAATTAGAAGAAAAAGAAAACAGACGAAGAATGAAAATTTACGCTGTACAATAATTCAAACAGCATTACAGTAGGTTGTTAGTCTTTTGAGCTTTTAAAAGAAAGGAAATCTGCTGAGCAGAAATAATAAACCTTCTTTTCAACAGTTCTCAGTGAAGTCCATTATAATGATTTTTTTTTTCAGAAAATTATTCTATTTGTCAGCTTAGTTTCTTAAAAATTGACTAATTCCTATTTTTAAATGTACTATCTTCAATATTCTCGACAATAATGTGTTTTATAAATAATGCTTTTTATTAAGTAAATAGACAAACTGCGACAAACTATTATCTTGTAAAAGCTGTCAGTAATTATGAAAGCAATTTTAATTGATTTTTTAGAATTTGCGATGCTTACGACGACATTTGATATGATCTTTATTAGCATAAATAATGTATTAAATTTTCCATTATCTTTAAAAAAGTAAACATGCGTAATATTGCAAGTTAATTTATTCCAGTTAAACAACCATCCATAAGTTAACTGAGAAAACAGCAACAAAATCTCAATGAAATATTAGGTTGTAAGATTTCTTTCAAATCTTACGATAAACGTTTTTTTTTTGTTTTTGTTTTTGTTTTTTTAATTTTTACTTCAGGCCTCAGATGATGGCAACAACAGTTTCTACAATTTAATACTAACAAAAGATAAGAGAGATTTTTCGTGTTCTACTTCGGGAATCGTCATCAGGTCTAAAGAAAAGAAAAAGCAGCAGAATACACAGAAATGAGAAGGCGGACGTAAGTGAGAGCAGTAGCTCTTGAAAGCACGGGCAACGCTGAGGGTGAAGGCGATGGAGAAGGTCGAAAACACAGCAGGAATAGTTGATGGGTGGAAAACAGAGGATCATCCATTTCCATGTCTTCATTCAGCAGAAGATCCACTTTGAAAAATATCCATTCGATGAAGTTTTCCATTGACATTCTAATGTTATCCCAAACTGAAAAAGTAGCAGGAACAGAATGTCCTTATAAATGACAAGGGCAGTTTGTTTTTTATTATTATCTTCATTTCAACTTTAAATCTAGTGATCACTACATTATTATTCTCAGCATTTTTTTGCAGAAACTCCAAAATTATTCTCCTTAACATATCTACTCTTAAATGATGTGGATTCCATTTCACTTCCATTCCTATCAAAACACTATAAACTTTATTTGCAATCATCTTTACAACCCTATTAAATAAAATTCCATATGTGCTGCTCTAGGGTCTGTTATGGGTCAAATACTTTTTCTCCGCCAGTAGTCATTTTTACAAGCAAAGCGAACCTATGAGATCTCTCTAAGTCCTATTCTAGTCAACAGACTGATGGATAATTTCGAGGATGTCTGCTTCGCAATCTGCTTTTCTATTATTTAGTGGCGTTACATTGATGATATTTTTGTCCCATTACTCTTCCTGCAACATCTCAACAGTATTTATGACAACACTTCCTTTACCAGGGAAGCGGAAACATATCAAACCCTGCCTTTCCCGGATATTCTCATCACTAGAAGAACAATTCGATTTTCCCGTTTATTTTTAGAAAAAAGACTACAAGTGCTGCCACCATCTCCTACTTGGTCCTACTGCACTCACCGACTGCTCTATCCAGGAAACCTTCCAAACTGAAAATGAACACATTAAAATAACAACGGTTCCATCCCAACATCATTCAATAAATTAGACCGAAATATCAGAGCATCCAGTCAATTCAAAAATAATTAAAAATAATTTTACCATTTATTTTTGAATACTCATTCATAATCAACCACATTTTTCAGTCACACTATACAGGGTGTCCCATTAGTCTGACCCATAAGGTGTAATGCGGCGGAGCTCTATCCTGTTGTAACTAGGTTGGGAAATCCCATTCTGAAACATTGTTAAGTATGTAAAATTCAAAAAGACGCAGCGGACATCAACAGATGAACAAACAACTTCTAATGTCCTGGTAGCGTTCTCTAAAAGCCCTATGAATTCCCTCAGAGATTATCCGCAGAGACGAGAATCCCTAACAGTTCATCTACCGTATTCTGAAAAGCAGTACTACAAGATGCAGTTGTTACAAGCATTACGTGAGGATGTTTCCGATTCGACATCTGCGATTGAGCTCTGCAATAATATGGCATTAATCCCACTTTTCCGTTTACTTTCCTGTTAGTGAAGAGGCGATTAAACAAAACAACGTTACTGGTCACCACAAAACCCCCATTGAATACAGGCTTCCAAGGCACAACGTGACGATCGCCTCAATGTCTGCTGTGGGATATGGAATGATCGAATTATCGGCCCCTTTCTTTTTTTCAGCAGACTGAGCGGTACAGACATACTTGACAGTGCTCCAGAAAGAAGAATTACCATCAATCTTAAACCCAGAAGAGATTTCTCAACCTGGTTTCAACAGGACGCCGCATTACACCCTGTGGGTCCAGACTTATGGGACACCCTGTAGAAACCCCAATTTTTTTCATAAAAATCAAAGATTTTTTATCTCAACCTAAAGATCCCATCCCCACTCATGAAAGCAGGGTGTTTATTCCATTTATTGTCAGATGATCGTAAATATATTGGGCAAAGAAAATTCTACTTAAATGAACGCCTCTCGAACATCAGACTGACGTTGAAAATAAAAAACAAACAAACTGCCATTACCACCCGCGCCCTCTCTTTCTGAACTCTTTCCTTTAATTGGGATAACGCTACAATTTAGTCCACCTAACACTTTTATCTGTAGGAATATCGAAGACTGCATCGAAATTCTCAAAACTGGATATTCTGCTATCAACCAGAATAAAGCAAGGGTCTGGCTTGTATTTAGAAAAGGCTGCTCTGGTTCAGTACACAATCAACTAAAGTTCCCTCGTTTTTCAGCGCTACTGCTCTCACTCTCGCCGGCTTCTAATTTCTAGGTATTCTGCTACTACTATTCTTTTCTTTAGACATGATGACGAAGTAGGACACGAAAGGCATTGTTTCGTTTACCTTTATTATGTGGGTTAAATCTTTGGAACTACAGGAAATGCCCAAAGTAAAATCAATATTACCAACGTCAACAAAATCTGAATAAACACTCCTTTCCTTTCAAGTACTTAGTATTCCTTTTAAATACTTAGGACAAAGTTTTTTGGTAGTATTTTTTACTGAAGGCGTGAATGCTTTCTATAATTTAAGTTTCTATAGCATTTTTGTTTCGTTGAACGTACATAATAGATACATGTGAAGGATATTTATCAGAGAAAAAACCCCACGGTTGAATGCATAAAATCAAAGAGAACTGACTGGAGGAAAAAAAAAACCGTTGAAAGATAAAAGTAACGGTTTGATTATTATTTTTATATAAATGTTCCTATTCTTAGGGGTTTCCCCATAAAGACAAAATGGCGGGTCAAGGACCTAAGCGCATGTTGCGTATTGTGAAAAAATATGCAAAGGGGAATGGGGTTAAGGATGTTAGGGATGTGTGGTTGTCCATGAATTTCCTAACTATGCGTGTTGTGTTTACTATCACAGCCTTCTGGAGCTGTGCATAAGTGTTTCTGTGAAGTTCTAGTGTGCTGAGACTGTGGCGCAATGTTTGAGTCACCAGACCAGTGGCAGACAGGACGATGGGTACAACACGTACTCGGTCCTGCCCCCACTGCTTCTGGAGCTCGTATGTTAGATCGGTGTATTTACTGATTTTGTCTGCGTGAGTAAAAGAGATAGGTCTGTTTGTTGGGCTTATCAACAAGTTTAATTATTAAGAACAATAAAAACGCACAACAATTAAAGATCCACTGAGCTATTTTTGGAATTTTGGTGTCGGGAATCAAAAACAGACTGTTTCGACCTTCCCAGGTCTCATCAGTTTGATTCGCCCAGTACTCATAACTCAGTGAGATACAAAGAAACATATACAAAGGACAAGCATCAACAAAATAATGGCCCTTCAATTAAAAAAATATTAAAACATAAATTAAGAATAAAAGGGCAGCAGATTAATCCCCTTATGTATTTTTAAATAATTTATTCAATGACATAACAGGTCACTTCGTCGTTGGATGTGAAAGATTGTTCGTCATTGATTACGTAATCGTTGATGATGTAATGGAAATTTGAAGTGCACCATTTTTTCCTCCTAAGGTATGAAACGTGATGTTGTCGTCTGCTTTGTCCTTTTCCTTCCGGGATCGTCATATTTTTAGTTTTGGATATTTTAAAACTTTGTCCGTTGTTTTCTTCTTATTCTTCTTATTCTTTGCCGATTGTTTTGGCTGCATATTTTTTTTTTTATTGGTTGTTGAAGATACTAGATTGGTTTATATATCATTCTTTATCTGAATGTTATCAGGTGGTTGAAGAGGAGTCATGCTTAGGGCGCTCGAAAGCTTACTGTTTCTGTATGTATTTTTTAGTTGTTTATTACAAAACATTTTTAACACAATTTTAATGTGTCCTTGTGGAAGTTCTTTTCACAGTTTAAATTAATGATTTATTACAGCTCACGTAAAAAAAAAAAACCACATATTTTTTTATTACTATCAGTGAAAGGTTAAGGACAGGTAGTCTACCTTTTTATCACTTGATAAATTCTCGAACTCTTATTTCTCTACCATTTCTTTACCATTCCGAGAAATATTATGAATAATATTCTCTCGATTTCTTATAACTATAATTTTAAATTTTTACCAGTAAAAACTTTACAACACCTATATTTGAATACAATTAAAACATTTGAGAATCCATTTGTTGAAAATACCAAAGGAGTCAAAATTTACAAGGAATTAGAAAAAGAAGTAAAAAGAGAAAAATAGCTTTCAAAAATAATTTAAATTGCCATTCGAACAGATAGTAGAAAAAGAAAATGTCACGGCCACTTTTGGCTTTCAGATACTAAGGAAAACAGTCAACGTCTTCTTTATTCTACTCAAAGAAGATTAGAATTAACTACGGTTAATAAACAGAAGAAGAAGAAACAAATAACAAAATAATGGACGAGATCCACTCAACGAGGACATTTCTCAACAATCTCCAGATTTTTAACTTCACAACCTAGTTTCCTAGGCGACTACGTACAGCATTAAAACATATCGGGAGTCAATTTTGCAAATATTGAAGTGCATCTAATTTTTTATTTTCAATTTACAGTATGCCAATAAACAAACAGATTTAGTTCTTTGCTATCTTTCTATTTAGCTTGGATTATATTTTTATACTTGAATAATTGCAACAGGTGAAGTAACATAAATGAATATTATCTAGGAGGCGGTGCAAGTGACTCGCCTAGGACATCAAGCACTCTCGCGACGGCCCTGGTAAATTTATGAAATATATTATCATTGAATGATTTCTAAAAATAAATTTCAGATTTAAATAATTTTATTATTCATTAATAAAAATATTTACTTAAATAAAACCTAATTTTAAAATACAAAAATTAACTTCAATCTTTAGGAAAGATGTTAAGCTAATTAAGATATTCATTTCTAAATTGCAGGATTTAAAAAACAATGTAAAGTTTAAATGTAAGAAATATTCAGGGTTTGATAAATTTCTAATTAACGATGAACAGGTGGCGAATAGTCGAGAAATTATGAGCATTTAAAAAAAAACCCCAACCACACACACATATATCCAAAATACGAGCTGAGTATTATGATTAGGCTTAACAGTACCTGGCATTTTGAATGACATTACCTGTAACAGAAGACTATTAAGTTGTACCCATTAAAAAAACGCCATGTTGAACCACTTCGTTAAACTGGACGCCAATGAGAACCACAAATGAAATGAATGTGAAAAATTATTTAAAGCAAATCTAATTTTGCATTTTGTTTCCATTAAATTTAGAAAATCAAATTTATGATGTTTTGGAGTCACGTGACTTTCATTGTTATTTCCCATTCTACGGTATTTGTTGTCTAACAATGTTGCTGTATCATCCATCACCTGCAGCAACAAACAAACACTTCCTCATTCTTATTTAAAACATCAATGGGGAGAATTCTTTCACATCCTTTACAATATTTGGACATTTTCAAAAAGCAGATTTTTTAAATTTAGTAATTGTCACGGTTTCATGGCGATCGTGAAAAAAGAGAAAAAAAAATATCGTAGTGAATCCGCAAATAAAAAAAAAACCGTGACATAATTAATTAATATAATTTGCTTTCCAATTTGTAATATTATTTTGGAATACCTAAAGTTTTCAATAATTTACGATAGACAACAAAACCAATAACAAGAAACTAATATCTCTTGAGTTAATTAATTTCTGCCCAAAATCTTCATTTGTATTTTTATTTGCTTCTGGTCACTTGTAATTTATTTTAGAAGATAGAAAAAAACCAATATACCTATCAAATATATATAGATCCCTATTCATTTTGGCTCCAATTGGATCAATAAGTAAGAAGTTACAGGCGACGCTACGTTTTCCTTAAAAAGTAATAGTAATGATAGAAAGCAATTGTAGTCTGTAGGGTTTTACAAAGAAAATTCCAGAAGATTCCTGTTCACATCCAGTCAAAACAGAGGTAAAAAAAGAATCCTTCTTCCATCTTTAATCTAAACAACTCAAAAACTATTTATCGCAGGAAGCTGAAACATTCAGGGAAGTTGAATAGTTATAATTGACTCCAATTGATTTTAGTAAAAATCTCCTCATTAAAAAAAATAAATGGACTGTTTTGTAAGGAAAAAACTGGTTGGTTTTTTTTTAGATTTGATGTAACGCAGGAACTCCAATGCTAGCAAATCAACTGTCAACAGAACTACATTAAATTGCCAAGGGGAAGATCAGGGGATGTGGGTGACAGCGGAACATTAACATTCTCTGTCTGTCTACGTAACTAAACCATTCTTCCAGGGCTCGTTTTAATTAAGAAATAATGAAGTGGATCTAGAATATCTATGATTGTCGTATGCTTCCCTAAAGTGTTTTAGAATTGAATCTGCCCATCTACTCACGTATTGTGTATTAAATTGTTGACTCCACTCTCCACACCGCCTTTTTTAAACGTAGAACATCAAAAGCAGGCATGATTTACTCTGGATCACCATTTATATAGTGGAGCAAGGTCATTTTTATCATACACTGTTGATGTTAGTGAGTGGATATAAGCAGGCGATTAGTCTGTGAGTTAGTTCTAATTTATCGCCATTATTCAAAAAAGGATTTAACTTGTAATTGAATAATTTAAAGCAACTTTGTGCGATGATGGGTCCTAAGTGGATAGAAGCGTGGTTTAGTTATTGGAATATTCCTTCATTTCCAGACCCAAGAGAGATTATTTGTCATCCGCATTCATGTTATCACGGCCTAAAATTTGTGACAGCTTAACTGACGATGTACGCCATGCTTCCTGTAACTCTCCGGAGATTAATCCAATGATGGATCAATCTATTGTTTTTATTCCGACAAATTTCATTTACTTCTGGAACTTTAAAGTTGACATCCAAAGATTTCATAATTCATTAAATAATTAATGTAATTTTATTTACGAAGGCTTAAGTAGACTCTGCAGCCGATATTTCACCAAAACACTCAACTTCTCATTTATCTTCTTCTTTAGTTATTATTTTCGTGTTGAAATTTTAAAACAGCGGCGAATTCGCTTGATGTTTTAGGTGTTCAAGAGACACTGGCAACCTTCTCCAGTTGGGAGTGCAGAAATTTCTTTTTTGTTTTTTGCTGTCTTAATGATGTATTTTGATAAGACCTTCATTTGTTTTTCAATGTTCTTTAATGCTAAAATTCATAATGACCTCAATAAGTTAAGACAGAATTTACACGAACGCCACTATTGAGGAACTATATAAAACATAGAGCTTTAACAGCGCATTTTCCATATGGACAGAAATTCCAAACTAAAGAATTTATAAGGAAAGCGAAATTCATTAGAATCAGATAAAATAATTATTGTAATATCCATGTCAACATCAGTTTACGGGAATAGTATTCGAGATTCTTATTACATGTAATGGCTTTTTATGGTTGTAATCGTGGACATGTGAAGAATAAACCCATTCATATGTGCCTTTGTGGAGATGGAATAGGCCAATTGGAGCAAAAAAAAAAAAGACAAAAGTCAAACCAAGAATTCAGGATGTATATCGGATTTAATTTCGGAATGGATGAAATTAGAGTCGACCTCCAACATTTTTTTTTTTATTTTTTATTTTTTTTAATGTTCACCAGTCATATTAGGAATACCTATAAAATGTATACCTGTATTATAGGTGCTGATCGATTGTTATATAAGGTTAATTAAAGATAATTAGAGTTAAAAATTTATTATTATTTTCTCATCAATTACATCGCTGATTAGTTGAATTTTAATGCAGCTGATATTTTTACAATTTTTTATTTCATAGTTTTCCCAATTAATTTGACTAAATAACTTATATTTTATATAGTTATCTAGTCTTTGACCATAATCTATATTACTAAAATCTTTTATTTCTCTGTCTGTCTGTGTGTCTGTCCGGCGCAATTTTCTGAGCGAATGGAAAATAGAAATAATTTTTACAATGAAACATCCGCGACAGGAATCGAACCTGCAACCTTCTGATCCGAAGTCAGATGCCTTATCCATTAGGCCATAGGGACTACAACTCTCTTCATATGGTTTTTTGACTTATATCTCCTTTCCTTTCCCCCATCAATAAGGAATGTATTCAATCTTTTTTTTGAATCTCAAGATTGTTTATTTATTTCACATCAGTCAGTTTATTTGTAATTCGAAACTGACAATTAGAACGATAATTGCCGAAACGTTGCAATATTTTAAATATTCTTACTTAATCAAATCCTATGTGATATTTAAAAATATGTGGGTGTACACGCCAGATGTTGGAGTAAAGAAAACAGAGTCAAGAAAGAGAGAAGCACTCTTTTTTTGAGGTGGAATACCGAAAAAATCACTATTTGCAACTCAACTCAAAAACCATCAATAAATGTAACTCAAACGTCACTGAAAAGTGACAATTATAATTAAAATGAAAGTCAAAAAAGAATGAAGCGATACTTCTATTAGATAGAATACTGAAAAATCACTATCCGTAACTCAGAAACCATCAATATTTGGAACACAAAAGCCACTGAAAAGTGCCACTTAGAATAAAAAAAGAGACTCAAAAAAGAAAGAAGCAGTATTTCTATTAGATAGAATACTGAACACTATTGTAACTCAGAAACCACTGAAAAGTATCATTTGGAATAAAAAAAAAAAGAGTCAAGAAATAAGAAGCAGTATTTCATTAGGTAGAATACTGAAAAATCACTATTTGTAACTCAAAAACCATCACTATTTCTAACTCGAAAACGACTGAAAAGTATCAATAGGAATAAAAAAAAAGATAGTCAAGAAAGAAAGATGCACTATTTCTATTAGGTAGAATACTGCTCAGAAGTTAGACGTCTTAGCCATTAGACCACTAGGCCTACATTCTAATCTCTGTAAAAAATAAAAATATATCATAGATATATGATTTACAATGTGGTTCTAAAAGCAATTGTAGATTGAGAGAATATAGACATCAAAAATAAATTAAAAAGAAGCTTTTAAAAAATTTTAGTTTTAGTTTCCTTGATGTAATTTGTGTGTGTGTGTATATGTGTGTGTGTGTGTGTTATTTTTAATAAATAAAAAATTGTTTTCCTTTACATAAGGGAGGCTTCCGGAGCGAAGCGACGGGTAGCCGACTAGTTATTATTTAATTTTGAAATATTAAAAATTTTTAGCCAATTTTTTCTAGTTCCTATATTTTTATTATAATTTTCTTTTGCTCTTTTAACTTGATAAATATTTTTTAAAATGGTTTTATAAATAAATTTTTCTTTTATAGTTAAGATTTTGAATTTTTTTCTGATTTCTCTTTGTTCTTGTATTGTTTTATTTTTAAAGTTTATATAAATATTATTTAATATTTTAAAAGTTAATTTATTTATGTTTTTAATTTGATGTTTATTCAAAAATATCCAGCATTCAAGTCCATAATTTAGTATAGAATCTATTAAAGACTTAAATATTATTAATTTTTGCTTAAAAGGAAATAAATATTTAATTTTATAGAAAAGTTTTGTGCATGTATGTAATTTTTTTACAACAAAATCATAGTGTACTTCCCATGTTAATTTATTATCCACAAGTATGCCCAAGTACTTCTGTTGATATACAAATTCAATTTTATTACATGTATGTCCTCAAAATGAAAGATGACCGGCGGAAGTTTGAACTGCGCAGCCCTTCCGGTAGCTGATCAATTATGTTTTCCTGTCACAATGGATGACGTAGTCTGTTTTCACTGAGAAAGACATGTTGATAACGCCAAATTAAAACTTCTGTCGACTATTTAGCGTTATTTCAATACCAGTTGCTAACAATAAGTATTTATATAAATAATTAAATATATATTATTTATAAATACAATGCTCGTTTGCAAAGTAACAAGCGATTAGCACAATGGCGGCGTCCTTTCATGAAATCAGACGGACGTGCCTGACCAGACTAATCGATGATATATGCGCAGATCTCACAAAAACAGGGCGGCCATCATTCATTGGGAGGACAATACACGTACTATTATTTAAATTATTTTGATTTAAATTAATACAATTGTTGTTGTGTAGTATGAAATATAAATCATTATTTATTATTTTATTTTTATTTTTGATTAACATAACTTTCGTCTTTTTACCATTTATAACCATATTATTATTTATTGCCCACTTTGTTACATTATTTAAATCATGTTGGAGATAATTATATGCATTTGTTTGAATTTTGTCATTACTAAATAGTAGAACATCGTCGGCATATATGTAAATATTAGAATACTTCACACAGTTAATTATAGAATTTCGTTTTGAAAATTTCTGTGAAGGCTAAGATTCTCAACGGGCCAACCAACCAAAGAAAAACAATAGTAACTAGACTTAATCTATATACTTACAGATTTCGTGGAAGGAGTCTAGGTCCTCCGCCTGGATACATCTACGCACGAAGCTAAGCATATTAGTGAAATTAACAGATTGCTCAGATGTAGTCTTCGGCTACAATTGATTTAACTGTTGAACTGCAAAATCTTTACATTATGACAGTGGTTTCTAAAGTGCCGTTGCGAACTCACAGCGCCGCCCTATATTACAAGTTTTGAGAAAGGAATTAGAATACAGCTTTTTCTGTCAAAATTTGTGTATTATTTTTCAAACGATTTAATACATGGAACTGTTAGGTATTTCTGTTGATCTTAAGAGGTCTCGAAAAAATTGCTGAAACACTGAGAGCTCCGTGAAACCTTTTGACTAAACTTATCAAATTTGTTATTGATTAGTGAGTTGAAGTACTTCCGAGTGCAGTATTTTGGTTTACGGTGCAGGTATACCTTTGAGGTCTTAGCAACGGCCTTCCAAAAGGTTGATACTTCTGACCTTGAGTTCGAATCCAGAAACCTACATGGATTCTTGTGTGTTTCGGCTGCAGAAGTAGACTGATGTATTTTTGTCTACTCAGGTTTACTCTAGCCAATGATTCTTCAACTATATAGTTAAGTGATTCGCCTTGTTGAGGCCAAAAACAGGAAGTACCACAGGCCGGACAGTGGAGGATGTCAATGGTCCAAACAACACCAAAATATAATCAATTCTGAACAAAATACTAAATGCTTAAATATGAATACTATTTCGATCATTGTATCATTCTTGAATTACTTAATTAAATACTACTTGATAGATGGTTGAAATATGATTATTATATTAAATAATACGATTAATATTTGGCATATGACTTGATTAAATAATAGGTATGATTATATGTGTAATACCAAAGTCTATCATATGTATGCAATTGAAGTAACTCTAACAGTTTACTGTTTTCCAGTTTATTTAAATGACCGGTGTTTTGGGTCATTGCTAATTGGCTCAAAGAACGGATGTATTGAAGAAAAGAATTGAACACGTATATTACGGTTAGAAAAGAAACTCATAAAATTCGATCAATTCATTAATTTATTTTAGGTTTTTATTTTTCAGTGTTTTGGCCTTTATATAAAATGCCTCTATAGTAGTTTTCAAAAAAGAAGGGTTTGCCATATATGGTCATTACGTAGCAATCGATTTTGTCTGGAACAAACGTCACCAGTCATGACGTCATCAACTGGAACTCCGAGTAGTCAATCCAAGAGGCATCGTTTTGTGATCGCATAAGCGTGACCAAGACAGGACAAACTTTGCATAGCCAAGCAAGGGGAATAGTGTGGAACGTTTTTAATTATTTCAATTTTTATTATTATCATGTATTCGTAACTGTAGAAAATACCAAAAACCAGAATGTTTTCGAAATGTTTATAAGATTCAGTTACGGATTGTAGCAATAGATGGCGCTGTTACGTCCTGGACACATCAATCTAAAAGGAAATTACGTCATCAAAATCTCTTCTTTCATGAACTGAGCTGTAAATATATCTAAAAATGCTCAAGGCTAATAAGACTTAACTGTTATACTATATAAATAACTCCAAAAACATGTGAAAATATATTCGAGAAAGGAATATGCATTTTAACAATAAATGCACACAAAATATATATCTACATTATTTATCCTGTGAAATTAAAATAATTAGAATTCTTTTACACTTCGACTATTTTGGGTGTAATCAAAATTGGTAGGCAGTAATTTAGCATCATTATTCGCTATTATTTTATTGCTGTAATATAAATGGCTAACGTATCACGATCTTCTAATTGTATCCTAAGTAGAAGACAAGCAGCGCACGAGATAAGGCCCCTGCAATTACAATGAGGAACTTAAGATTAAGGAATCCAGTCTTTTTAACCCATAGGTCAGTACTGGTATTTAGATACGGGCTGGGTGGAGGCTTGTCTAGAGGAAGAATCATGGAAAGAAGTCCTCTGTCAACCAAGCTTCTCCTACAGACAATGTTTTACCAATTGAGCTACTGTCTTCTTTTTAGCGTATTTGATATACTTTACGTGTGTGAGATCAATTATTTAAGAAAAAGAAATACTAATAAACACACTAATGTACAATAATTTTTTTTTTGTATTTAAAATTTTGATAGAAATAAAAATATATACAATACGAATTATTTAAACAAGGTCCAGGGGCAGTTTCAAAGACACATCATCACCAAGATGGTATAATATTGATGAGATCATATTTATATAACGATTTTTTTAATTTATGCAATTTTTAGTCCAATCATATGGTGGATCTTGAATGGCGTAGCAGTCTTTCAGACGTTGTCAGCGATGATTCGTTTCGGGTAGTCAATTATTCCTGTTGAGGGGTGTTTGATGAGTCTTCTTCCTTATTTGAGGGTTCAAGAATATTCCGTATTCTTGATGTACTTTGTTGTCTTCAATTGTTGATTGTTGTTTCCTTTTTCGTAATTGCTTAGATTTTCTATCTGGCGTCGAAGTTTTTTCGGAAAAATACTATTTGAACCATATTTTTTTACCTTATTGTTTGATAATTTTGTGTTGTATGATTTTGATAAATAAAAATTGACTCTTTGATCTTTCTTCTTTTATTGTCTTTTTCATAGTCAATAATGATAGCTTTTACAAAGTCTGGGATGTGGCTATTACTGTACATATGGTTTGAAATCATAGAGGAATCCGTATTGAACGTTTTGCAAGCATATTTGTGGTTATATAATCGTTTTTGTAACGAATTTCCGCTTTCGCCTATGTAAAAACACTTTTCATTTTTTACATGGTACCTTAAGTATAATTCCATTTCTGTCTTGCTTCGGGGTTTTTTTTCTTTTTATTAAAATCTAATTTGCTGTTTAAACAAATACAGGTTGGACATTAGTGTTTTTGAACATTTCTTTAAACTTAACTTCCAATTGTTTTTTGTATGGAAATTTTATGTAATTACTTTTTTGATTTTTTAGGATTTTTTACTTGGGGGTTTTATATATTGTGAAAGATTTTCCTTATATTATCTTCTATGTATGTTCTGTGATAATCATTTTCTCTTGGTAAGTTTTTTTATATATGCAACTTCATTATTTAAGTCGGTTTTTTTTTTGGTTGAATATATGAAGGCTCTGTCAATTAGCATTTTTATTATATTATATTTGTAGCTGTCAGGAGTATCCGAGTGATAATTTAATATTCTACGTGAATAAGTAGGTTTCCTATAACGAGTGGTCTGGAGTTGATTATTCTCTTTATAAATTAGAATATCTAAAAATGGGATTTTGTCATTTTATTCTTTCTCAATAGTAAAACTTAATTCTGTGGATAATTGATTAAACATATTGTTTATAGTGGACGGATTGTATTTATCCGTTATGAAAAGACAATCATCCACGTATCGTCTGTAATACAGGCTATTTTTGATGTATAAGTTGCCTAAATGTTCTATGTACTGCATCGTGATTTCAGCCAAATATCCCGATGCAGCTAGGCCCATAAAACAGCCTTCATTTTATTTATATATAGTGTCCTGAAACATGAAGAACTGATTTTCGAAAATTAATTAGGTCAATTACAAATGTTTTGTTATAATGAGAGGGTAGTGGTTTTTCATTTGTGACAAAATCTATAGCTTTGTTTACTATATTGTTAGTTAGAGATGTATATAGATCTTTTACATCTAACGAGAACATCTTGTGGTTTTTTTCTGTGATCTCTAATGTCTTCATTTCTTCTATTTTTTAGGGTTTTTTACAAAGCCGATCGCTTGTTTTATATAGGAGTTCAATACTTGAAATATAAATTTCGAGCATTTTTCGATGGGAGAATTTTTACAGTTTATTATTGGTCTATAATGTTATTTTATAATTTGGGTTTATGAACTTTAGATGTTGATCCTCTACTCTTATTAGCCAATCTGAAAACTGTCTGTGTTGATCACAAGATACTTAATATTCAAGATAGTTAAGCAACAAAAGAAAAGTCTGTTCCTTCCGTAAGACACTTCCTTAAGACCTATTATGCCAACTATTGATAAGCGATAAGATATTTTTATCTTTCCTTATATAAAACGTCTTCAAAATGACCCCACGCTGATACAGGGAAAATAAGTCGCAGGAGTCAGTTTTTCTTTTTAATACAATTTAAAATAATAATTATTTGAAATTATGAATTCCTCAAAAAGTGAACAAAAAAATGCCGTTTAAGGAAATTTTGCGTTTCTCTTCATGAAATATTATAAAAAATAATAAATTGATCATATTTGAAATATCTTTAAGACTCAGACAGTGAGTAAGGAAACCGAGGATCACTGGAAGGGAAAAAGTTAGGATTGGATAGACCAATAAGGAAGCAGACAGTGAGTAAGGAAACTGAGGATCACTGGAAGGGAAGGAGTTAAGATTAGATAGACCAAAAAGGAAGCAGACAGGGAGTAAGGAAACCGAGGATCACTGGAAGGGAAAAAGTTAGGATTGGATAGACCAATAAGGAAGCAGACAGTGAGTAAGGAAACTGAGGATCACTGGAAGGGAAGGAGTTAAGATTAGATAGACCAATAAGGAAGCAGACAGTGAGTAAGGA